>JARHVA010002473.1:1862500-2165000 GCA_037957365.1 Torreya grandis | reverse complement strand
ATATCAAAAACACTAAAACTCCTCTTGAAACAACCATTTTCCATCACAAAATCATTATTTTTTACTTCAAAACTACCAATTATAAAATGAAGGGTTCATTCTACCTAGATTTCCTACACATTTATGACCCTCAAATGATAAAAAAATGAATTATAAAATATCATTTGCTTGATCCCTGCTCCCTGATGGCCTCTAATACACTTAGACTCACTTGTTTTGATGCCTATCTTTTGGAATGCACTTCATTTTACTCTACAACCTCTCATAATCTAAAGTAAACTAGCAATCCTAGGTGTAAAATTAACTAAAAAAATTTAGATAATTAAAATAAAATTATTTCTTACCCCTCTATATTTACTCACTCAAATTTTTTCACCCACCCTCATTTAATATTATTTATTTTTCCACACTATTAGTTCATTTTCCTTTCATATCATACCGCCAATTAATCAGAAAACTCATTATATTTATTTATTATTTTAAATCAATCTCAAACATTTTATCACCAAATCCTTGGAAATATATTTCTCTTTTTATGACCCATAACTTACTAATGAGATATATCACTCCCAAATCCTCTTCCATGTAACAATCTTCATGGGGGAAAATCCAAGCATGAAACTTATCTATAGAAATATTATTTATCCAATCTATTCCCTAGTAACTATCTACTAGGAAAATATTATTTTATATGTACTTAAAAATCATGCAAGTGTTTTATTGAGATTATTAGTTTTGTTTCTTACAATATCAAATACACCATTTTTTATATCTATTTATCTAACCTTCCTTTCTTTTTTATTCATTTTGAGCACACTTTTGCATCCATTTTACCACATGACCACTCAAAGGGGTATCATTCATAATCATTCATATCCACTAAGAAATATTTTATACATCTCTTTTCACTATAATTTTTATTTATTATTTGAAAAGGCATTGTTTTTTCTAGTCACAACACCCTTTCAAAGAGGGGAAAATATAGACACCTAAATTCTATCATAGTTAATGTTAAAACTAACTTTGATAAATATAAACACAACTTCCATTATTTCACACTAACTCAATCATCATTATAAATTTTCATTTCATCCTAGAATCATTTTCCTCTCTATTTCAAATAGTTAATTACTGCATATTAATTAATTAATTATGTACACACACAATTCTGAAAAACTAATTAAAAATCTAGAATTTCCAATTCACCAAACATCTTCCATACTTCTCTCAACTAAGTGTTGAGTCATCCAACCATATCCTTAAATTATTCAACTAATTTTTTATTCATCATTGAACCTTTCAACCAACTTGGCAAGTCATTTAACTACCTTGACTCATTTATGAAAAAAAATTAACTTCCAAATAACTTTCCCTTTTTCTCTCAAACCCATGAGTAATTTATCTCTTTCACTTGGATGAGGAATCAAATATAACCATCTAAAATTAACATAATCCAATAATTTATTTTTTTTTTTTTAAAACCATCCATCTTATCACTTTAAAGCCTATAAATTTAAGTGTCATCCTCCATTTTCATTATCCATCATCAAGTTATCAAAATTACCGTTTACATCTATAAAAAAATTAATAAATTTCATCCATATATTTTTCAAATTCTCTTTTCCTTGGATAATGAATTGAGCATCCACATACCACATTTTAAGATCAAATCAAAATTCATAAATATAGAAGTTGATATTCTTATTTTTTAATATGGTACAGTGTAAGTATGTTTACTTTATTTCTTTTGATTGAATAAATCTAACTGAGGTTTATGTTTTATCTTTAGAATAGGAATTCAATTGTCTATTTGATTTACTATATTTCATATGTTCTAAAATTATAGCTATCACATTTTTTTAGTGTTTGTTTAGTTATGAATTCACATGATATACACCTTTACAATGAAGCATACCATTCCATTTCATTATTTATATCACCCTAATTCATTTTAGAAAATATTCTAAAAATCATCATGACATAGGTTCTTGTCTTAGTTCTTATGAGCATAGTGTACCTTATTCCTTGATATCAAGCTTAAAAAACTTTATCCTATAGTCTATTCTAGAATCTTGTCTATGATATAGTAACCTTTTTTTATTGTCTTTAATAAAAAATCATTGGCATGCTCATACTAGGTAACCTTACTTTCCTATCTTGTTCCTTGATGATGATCCCATTCATCTTACTATTTATGGATCAATATAGTATAAGGTTAAGAATATATAAATGAATAAACATAAGGGTGATAAATAAATTTATAGTAGGCCAATTAATTTATAAACTCATATAGACTATTCTAAATCTATAATATTAAGATATGTTAAAAATGGAAAGTAAAACTCTTGATTTATATTATAATAAATTATAAATAGTGTTACTTATATATCTTACTATACACAAGTATATTTAAGATTAAATAGGTTGGAAGTGGACTAGACCATGATTTTGGAACAATCATCAGATTCTATAAATTTGTATTATGGATCCTCATATGTTTGTATCATATCTAAATAATTATATTAATGTTACTATTTAATTTAGATGTAGGTATCTAGTACAAAATATCAGATGGTTTGGGTGTGACCACCTAAAACCTTATGTAGTTTTATCACCTTTACTCTAGTGTGTTTAGATCTCATACATAGGTTGTAACTCTTTATTAAATGATTAAACCCTAGCCTTTTCACACTTGGAATGACTATGGAAAAAATGGGCTAGTGGGAACACTATGTTGAGTTGTCTCAAGGACCCCTCTATAAATGCGAACTACTTACATATCCAATACTCTAAATAGGACCTCATGATTATGTAGTTATCCCCTATGTGTTGTATTATGTGTATATCAAGATGTAGCATGTGATAATCAAGTATATAGAGTGACCTAACTCATAACTTGGAAAATATATCACATGAAGTACTATTTCAATATTTAAACCTTGTAGATGGATTATCTCTATGACTAATATTTAAATAGGAGTGAATAGGGAAGATTTTCTCACTTGAATGCTTGATTAGATACAGTTTGTAAATTTCCATTTGAGTTATTAGGTATGTGTTAGGTGGTGGATGAATGAGGTTTGATACACACATACACACACACACCCACACACACACACACACACACACTCTTATCCCTTTTGTAAATATCTTACATAAATAAGAAGAAGAGATAGTAGATGTGGACCTTTCAACATCAAGAAGGTCTTAAGAATTGAAGGGTATAACCATTAGAATTACTTTCCAAGTATACAATACTAAGGTGTTATATAATGTAGATCTAGTGTCTATATCCCCCTGTTTAATCTAGAAATTAAATTATTAGTTTAAAGGAAAAGGAGTAATATTAGTTGTGTATAACACACTTTATATTTTTGTGAGTCCCACTTGAGTGTTTTTCTAGTGACTGACCTATAACCAAGAACATGTTATAGTATATAATTAGTGCATACAATATTAAATTGAAATAATTTTAAATTCTTAAAATAAAATAAATCAAGGTTAAAAGTACACCTATTTATTGATGCAACCATCTTGCCTTTTGGAAATTTGATTTGAAGATATACTTTATTTTGAATCTTTGGAGCTGAGATTAGGATAATAGTACAAAATTTCAAGTGAAAATATATATAAATATTAGAGGTAAACTTACCCCCTGACTTAAGATAAAAGATGATTTACCACCTAATAGTTGATATTATCTTAGCTGTGTAACCCAATCATACTTATAACCTAGTGAATGTGAGTGATCCAACTCAACTCATACTATAAAACTAATGTGAATGGATGATTTGTTCACTCCATCATATAAGTTTTTTAAGATTGAGTGATTTAATCACATTAACCTTTCTAAAATTAAACCAACTACTATGGTAGATTGGCTAAATAATAGTCCATAAAAGTTCATCCTAATTAGGATAAATTCTATAAAAGTATTCAAAATTTGAAAGCTGATTTGATTTTTTAATTTAAGGTGATATTTTATATAAAATATGCACCTCATATATGTCTCAAACTAAAACTTGGGTATAAAAATGGTACCAATATCTATAATTCTACCAAAAGTGTGTATTTGAATCATCTAATTGTGTGACTTGGCCAATTTTGAATGTTTTCAAGTGTGGAAGACATACTCTCATGACATGTCCCCAGTGTAATATGAAACTAAGACGTATTGTAAGTTTTGAGAACATGTTTCCATAACATACCCCCACCATAATTTAAAAATATTTATTACTAAATAAGTGTTGAATCCATGCCTTTTTTTTATACCCACAATAAAATCTAAAAGTATGAAAGTGTGAAATCCCCCTTTTGAGGTCAGGGGAAGTAGAAACTATTAGTCACCTTACCTCAAAATGATAGGGTAACTATATAATATATGAATGTATCATGTAACATATATATTAACATGTCAAAGTAGATATATAAATGAGGTACATAGTATGCGGTCATGTCATGTTCTAAGATACATGATGTGAATTATGGAAATGTCTAGATAATAACATCATAAGCTCAAGAAACAATCAAGCACACACATAAGAGCACTCAAAAACAAATTTAAAAATAATGATCTAAGGAGACCTTAAAAAAGGGGAATGTTCAAATGACACACATTCAAAGGGACATGACTTACTCAATTTCCATATATCAATAAATGACATATTTAAATGTCAACATACAACAAACTATGACATATGCAAATGTTACAATAGGAAAGCATAGACATGGGGACCACAAAGGAATGGGGAACATAAAGGCATGGGGACCACAATCAATGCAACATATTTAAATTCTCAAACAAGAAATATAATTCAAGATAAAACAATCAATAAAGTGCCTAAATAGAAAGTATGAAATATAATAAACCAGCATAAATATGTCATACTAGCTCCTAGATATATGTATTAGCAAAAACCATTGAGTATATAACATATCAAGTACACTGTGAAAAGTATAAGCATGAATAAGGGTATGTGTAAGTATGTAATCTCAAACTTGATAATTTAAAATGATCACAAAAGTATATAACTTGGATATATATTGGTCAAATAAGTGGATGTCCTAAATGTCCAAATGATATGAGTGTAATGAATATCTAACATCCAAAAGTGCATAGATCATGTGCCTATGTATGCATGTACCACACTCAAAAAAAGTGTGAAATGTGTTTGTATATAGAAATCAATGATATTATATCTAACAACATGGGATTAACAACATATATTTGAAGTAGCTAATAGAACATGTAAAATATAAAAATATTTTTGTATTTTTTTTATTTTTTTGGTATTTTTGGGATTATTTGAAATGAAAATACTATCTTATGATCTCATCCAAATCATGCTCATGGGTATCTCCCCACTATGAACCTAGTGAAATAAATTGGTGATACTACCAAGGATCATGTATAGGTGTAATATATGGCACTATACGATCTATAATGCTTTGTGTAAATAATATGACTATGTGGCTATGAAGAAACTAATCCAAGAATATCCCCACAACTGATATAATCAGATGGTCTAAATTTTTTATGAAAATGTCCGCAAATCATAGAGCTCATTTATTTATTTTTGATGTAATTTTAATAGATTAAATATGATATTTTATGTAAAATTTAAGGCCTATTGAATCTGAAGCTAAATAGGTTAAAAACATGGATAGGGTACAGTGCTAATTTTAGTATATGATGTGGATCAATCACCTTTTTCCACATGGACCAACAATTGGTTGACACATGAACCAATTATATGTTGACATGTGGAATGTGGGATAAATGGTTTTTGGTAACCTATGGCATCCTTTCTTTGATCTTTGATGGGTGAGTGTTGGGGTCTAATTTTTTTATGGAGGGCGATGTTATCTCCAATTTTCACTATACAATGGATATGAATTTATATATAAACCATATTTTAGGATTACCCATATGTTAGGTTGTGGAGCTAAAAGCTTCACTGATGCAGACATGGAGGAGGTTGCAGAAGGGTTGTGGAGTGTCACAGACACCGGCGTCAGTCAGGCCAACCGACGTCGGCAGGATTAGACAAGAAGGAAACCGACGTCGGTCAGAGATCGGCCGACGTCGGCACCCCCCAGGTGGATAGGGACCGACGTCGGTTGCCTGTGTGGTTTGACTGCGAGTATATTACGGGTAGTTAGCTAACGAACCAAGTGTTTGCATGATGAGAGCTATTTTTAGACTGAGAGCTACGGATCTAATTATTGTAATTAGATGTCTAATTATTGTTTAGATGAGATCTATATAATAGACTCATGGTTGTATTGGAAATGTGGGCTAGTTTGAGTTGAGCAAAGTTAGCTCCTTCTGTGTGTGAAGTGAGCAAGGGTGTTCCTCTTAGTTCCATAGCAGTGCCAAGTGTGGGTGCTAGTTTTGGAGAATCAGAAGGGTTCTTCAGGTATGTATGATCTTGGTCATCAGGTGAGCATGGCCTTTATAAGAGATCTGCATGGTAAGTAAGATCGTTGATCTACAGGTGTATGTGTGTGCAAGGTCAAGGTTCACAGGTGTGTAGAACCAGGCTGATTTGTAGGTGTGCAAGATCAGATAGGACAGCAACACAACAGGGAGCAGAATCAGGCAGGATCTACTTGGAGTATAGGTGTGTACTCAGATAGAGCAAAGAGGAAGGCAAGGGAGTTCCTTCCATAAGTATGGTCTGTTGAATTGCAGGTTGTTGCAGGTTCATGGGATATCTACTTGAAGTACCTTGAGTACTTGTGGAGTGCGTGGAGCACTTGTGGTGTGCGTGGAGCACTAGAGGTGAACACCAACTCTGTGTTTGAGTTGTGTGTTGAGACCTGAGAGGGAGAGATTTGAGGAGAGAATTACTGTTCACTTGAGGTGTGGGAAGCCTCTGAAGAGGTGGTGGAGAAGAAGTGGCATCTTCTTTATTGTATTCTTTTCTATATGAGTATTAATACAAGTTGTGTATTGTCTCTCATATCTGTGTTATTTTCAATTTTAGTTACTTGTGATTTTGGTTAATTTCTGCATATTAAGTTGCTTGGTTTGGTAATCAATTGTATGCTTCTGGTGTTTTGTATCCTGACAAGTGGTATCAGAGCTCAGGTTGCAGGAAGCAGGGTTTGTGTTTGGTTATAGGTCACTCTTAGGGGTTTCTGATTGAGTGGGAGTAGAGCAATGGCAGATGAAAGTAAGCTAAGAATGGAGGAGTTGAAAAGCACAGATGGTCACTTACGGTCCCATGGAAAGAAAGAGCAGGTAAAAGATTATTATTGGTTGGTAGCAGATTAGCATGAAGGAACTGAAGAAGCAGATGTAGCAGGTGTTGTTGCACAGGATGCTCTGGGAGGTTTCTTGGATAAAGTTGAATCTTGGATAAAAGATTTGGTTGCCTCTTTCCATGCAGCCCCAGGTAGAGGAGCTGGTGAGCCTTGCCAAAGAATTGGCAAAGGGGAAGTGAAGCTGAAATTGTAGGCGGCCAACACACAGGTGTTGATGAAGGTCATGCAGGTCCCAGGTTTGGAGATATGGCTAATTTCTTCAGAAAGATTGGGTGATGAGAGATGCATAAGAACTCTCACAGTGGATGCACTTGAATTAGCTGGTGGTAAGAAAATAGGTACTCTTTATCTACTTGTTTATATTACTAATTCTTCTTCTATTGCAGAGACGTGGCTTCGTAGGCTTGGTCACATGAGCAGGAAGGAGATGCATGTTCCTAAGTGGAAGATAGATATATTTGACAGGCTTAAGAACTGGAAAGCCTTGGTGTTTATGGAGGAGATGGCAGACAAAAACCAGTGGATGGTGCTAGATACTTTTGAGCAGAGCAGTTTGGACATGGGTTTTGATTCAAAGGAGCTCGCAGGTAAAAAGTCATCACTCACAGGTGAACACAGGTACCGGCATCAGTGAGGAGGAACCAGCGTCGAATAGATAGGTGTCGATGTTGGTCATGTGTAGACCGAAGCTGGTGATGTTAGGCAGGGTAAGCCTGACGTCGATGAGGAGGACCGACGTCAGCAGTAGGCAAGACTGATGTCGGATAGGAAGACCGACGTTGGCAACAAGACACCGACATCGACAGGGTCAGTAGTCAGGGACAGATGCATGGGAACCGACGTCAGTTGGATGCAGACTGTGGAGTGACTGAGGTCAGTCACTGTAACAAATTTTGGGTGGATAGCGCACTGTCAAGGAGTCTCAAACACCCATACGGAGGATTGAAGACGTAAGTAGGCCCTCAAATTCATTATTCCTCTTCTTTATACTCGTTGTTAATTGTAGAGCAGGAAGGATCCAGGAAATAGTGTGAGCTTGGCATGGATGAGGATGTGATTCCTTGGAGGAGAACCAAATAGGCATTTTTGGTAGGGTTTCCAGTGGGAAGAAAGCACAGAGATGAATGGATTCCTTAGTTGAATAATAGAGTGAACGGACACGTGAGATGAAAGACTAGGTATATGGTCTTGAGGAGCTGCAGGACAGTGGTACAAGTTTTGATAGGTGGAGGACAAAGCATGGCTTCAGTCAATGTCAGGTAGCCACTGTGGTTTGCCTTACCAAGTGGATGATGAGTCATGACATCATTCTATTGTTGTATGTGGATTGTATGTTTTGCTAGCAGGATTGTACATACAGGGTTTTGCTGAGCTAAGGGTAAGGTTAGTTTAGCGGCATGTCATGAGGAGTTTGGAGCAGCGAAATTCTTTGACATGGGAGACATGGAGATCACAGGTTGATTTTGTCTCTAGTGGGAGCTGATGTGAATCAGGTGTTGGTGAGGTTCAGGATGCAGAGCCAGAGCACACTAAGGGCTGGACAGGTATAGTGTCTGAAATCACATGAGGTCTGGTATAGACCTGAGTATTCCCATTCAGTGGGAGCTGTCAGAGAGTTAGGAGCCAATTCGGGGAAGTGGGTTCTCAGGTATTTGAGAGGGACCAGCAGCAGGTATACATGCAGGGTCAGGACTTCACTACATGTGTTTGTAGGTTCAGATGTGGCAGGGTACTCGGATGACAAGCGGTACACCACAAAATGTGTGGTGGGTTGTCTTCAAGATTGATCTTGAAGAGGGATATAAACTAGGAAATAGATTAGATGGAGTACAGGTACAGGTACGGTGCAGTTGTTTATCTATAAGTGGGAGATTGTTAGGTTGTGGATCTAAAAGCTTCACTGATGCAGACATGGAGGAGGTTGCAGAAGGGTTTTGGAGTGTCACAGACACCGACATCAGTCAGGCCAACCGACGTAGGCAGGATTAGACAAGAAGGCAACCGACGTCAGTCAGAGATCGGCCGACGTCGACACCCCCTAGGCGGACAGGGACCAACATCAATCGCCTGTGTGGTTTGACTACGAGTATATTACAGGAAGTTAGCTAACGAACCAAGTGTTTGCATGATGAGAGCTATTTTTAGACTGAGAGCTGTGGATCTAATTATTGTAATTAGATGTCTAATTATTGTTTGGATGAGATCTATATAATAGACTCATGGTTGTATTGGAAATGTGGGCTAGTTTGAGTTGATCAAGGTTAGCTCCTTCTGTGTGTGAAGTGAGCAAGGGTGTTCCTCCTAGTTCCATAGCAGTGCCAAGTGTGGGTGCTAGTTTTGGAGAATCAGAAGGGTTCTTCAGGTATGTATGATCTTGGTCATCAGGTGAGCATGGCCTTTATAGGAGATCTGCATGGTAAGTAAGATCGTTGATCTACAGGTGTATGTGTGTGCAAGGTCAAGGTTCATAGGTGTGCAGAACCAGGCTGATTTGTAGGTGTGCAAGATCAGATAGGACAGCAACACAACAGGGAGCAGAATCAGGGAGGATCTACTTGGAGTACAGGTGTGTACTCGGATAGAGCAAAGAGGAAGGCAAGGGAGTTCCTTCCATAAGTATGGTATGTTGAATTGTAGGTTGTTGTAGGTTCATGGGAGATCTACTTGAAGTACCTTGAGTACTTGTGGAGTGCGTGGAGCACTTGTTGTGTGCGTGGAGCACTGGAGGTGAACACCAACTCTGTGTTTGAGTTGTGTGTTGGGACCTGAGAGAGAGAGCTTTGAGGAGAGAATTACTGTTCACTTGAGGTGTGGGAAGCCTCTAAAGATGTGGTGGAGAAGAAGTGGCATCTTCTTTATTGTATTCTTTTCTGTATGAGTATTAATACAAGTTGTGTATTGTCTCTCATATCTGTGTTATTCTGAATTTTAGTTACTTGTGATTCGTGTTAATTTCTACATATTAAGTTGCTTGGTTTGGTAATCAATTGTATGCTTCCGGTGTTTCGTATCCTGAAACCATAGCCAATTTGGGATTAATGTCTCAATTTTATTAAAATCATATCACCTAAACCCAATGTGGAGTCTCCTCCAAGCCAAGACTATGTTCTAAGCAAATGATGGTCTCGTTGACCATGTTATAAGGCAAAGGAATAACATTTAAACCATTTTTTTCATACATCCTAATGAATGTGGGATAAAGGAGTTGTAAAATGGGGAATGTTGTATGGGATTCAAACCCATCACCCCATGCCTCCTATTTTTGGGTCTTAACCATCATGTCATACCCTAATTTGGTAAAGAAAACTAAATATTTACCTTACGTCCTTTAATATCAAGAGTCTTAATCCTAATGTAATGGCATTTTTGTTAGGGAAAAAAGATAAAGACTTGAAAAATAAACCAAAGGATCTTAAAAATTTACAAAAGGGAAAACATTATATTTTTTTGGTAATGTTTTATCCCCTTATTGGGAGAAAGAAAGTTTATGGTTAGTTTATTGTAGGAAAAACCAAATTGAAGGTTGAAAGCCTATTACAGTGACTTCCTCGAGGTAGGATAGGTTATTTTTATTAGGTTCAGGATAAATTTTATGTAAAGTGAAATAAATAAGTGTACATAGTGTTATTTTTAATGGATTGATTCATTATTTGAAGTAAACATAAAGACATCAAAAATAGGTGAACTTCATTATCAATTTTCTAAGTATTTTTATCTATCATTATCAATTTATTGATTTTAGTTTAGTTTTTAAATACTATTTTTTATTAAATAATCCAATTTTATGGATATTTTATAAAAGTTTATTAAGTATTCAAAATGGATATTTTTATTAAGTTTGAATAAACACCCCATTTCAAATCAGGTTTGGTATCATAGCTATTGATCAAGCTTTATTTTGTATGGTTTAAAAAATTTCAAGTTTCCATTTTTAATTATAAGTATGTATAAGTAAAATTATGGATAATAATGATTTAAAGAGTATAACCCATAAATTGGTTCAAAGCGTGCAATCTAAAGTTAAATAATGGAACCTCATAGGGAAGAACTAGACTCGGAAATGGCCCTCCATCAAGATTTTATATAAATGAAAATAATGTGGAAGTTTTGTATCAATAAATGAAAAATATGAGTGAATGTAAACAAGAGAAAGAATAAAATGGTAAGGTTAAAGGATAATAACCTCTTAAATTTCCTCCATCTCCTTCCAAACCTTCCAATTCTTCCTTTGATGATAAACAAAAGGAAATATCTAATTTTGTCTCTTCTATTTTAAAGATTATTGTTAAATTTGATTTGTTAATTTATAATGAAGATATTAGTGTGGATAAATTGGATCATTATATAAATAAAATTGAAGTATACTATAGGGTTCAAAAGGTTGAAAATGAGGAAGAAAAATCCAATTATCTACTCTTCAGTTGGTTGGTACATCACTAATTTGATGGGAGAGTGAAACACAAGAGGATCTCCTAAAACATGGTAAAGTGGTTTTTTCTTGGAATTATTTTTATTTTTAATTTAAAAATAAATCATAAGGTTATATGCAAAAAGATACTATGGATTGGCAATACCTAGGGTAAATTAAGGGTCAAAGTGTAATTAAACTCAAGAGTTTAGAAAAAGGGATTTGGTTTTGGCCATTCCCCTTACACTTAATAGACTCTTTTAAAGTATATTGGTGGGTTACATATTTACTTTATGCATAATCTACTCAAGTTTAATCCCACTAACCTTGATTATGTGTGTATCTAAGCTACCCATATTTAATCAAGGGGTAAAGTAACTAAGGATAACTTCACAAAGAAACCAAGTAAATATCCTAAAATCAAAGGTAAAAGAATTGGTAAGATGAAACACACTTCCAAGGTTAACAAAGATAATGGGAAGACTTTTTTCTCACATTAAAAAAAAAAAAAAATCATGAAGATGCTAAGTATTGGAAGATCTATTTAGAACTTGGACCAAAAAGGTTTGGGAACAAAAAATATAATAAGAAGACTATTGCAATAGTACAACAAGATTTATCTCTAATTTAGGTGATAATACCAAGGTCACCACTATTATTTTACAAGTTTTATCCTCTTACTATTTCATCACTATATATCGTACTTCTCATTCTTCTTTTAATTCTAACTTTGGACATGATGAAAAGAACATGAATGAGCTTTTCCACATAAGGGTGATTTCTAAACATACTAAAATAGATACTCTTTGTGATAATGGATCACAAGATAATCTCATTTATAAATAAGTTATCAAAAAATTATTAATTAATAATAAATCACATCCTAAGCCATACCTTTGGGTTGGGTATATGATGGTGCAAAACTGAAAGTCACTAAAACATGTAAACTTAGATTTTCAATCATCTTTAAATTCATTGATGAGGTATAATTAGATGTGATTCCACTTGATATTTGTGGCATTGTACTTGTAATTCCATATTTTTATGATAGAAAACCAAATCTTCTATAGGGAAGAGAATAATATTTTCTTTCGAAATATGAGGTTGAATACATTATAAGATCTTAGATGATAAAGGTAAACTTATCACTTGTATTTTTTAGGATAGATGAAAAGGTTTATCAATGAAAATAAAAAATATATACTCATGATTGTAAAATCCAAGGATTATGATAAATCTAAGGCTCTACAAGGTTTTTATCCTAAACAAAATCATGAAATAGTTAAGTTAATATCTAACTATGATGTCGTGTTTCAAGATCTACAAGGTTTACCTCCTAAAAGGGATATACAAGATGAGATAAAAATACTAAAAGATGCACCTCTTATTATCGTTATTATTTTAGGCTGTCCATGGTGGAGAATGAATATATCAAGAAGAAACTTCAAGATTTGCTCAATAAATGGGTCATTAGGCCAAACATTTCTCCATGTGTTTCACTAGTTGTTTTAGTGCCAAATAAAGATGATACTTGGCAAATGTATGTGCATTTATTATAATTAAACAATATAACATTAAAAAACTAATACCCTCTTCCTCATATTGATGATTTACTATATAAATATAAAAATATTTTTTTATTTCACTAAGTTAGACTTAAGAAGTGGTTATCACCAAGTTAGAATTCATGAAGGTGATATCTTTAAAACTATTTTTAAAACTAAGGTTTTTTTTTTAAAGCTTGCTATTCCCTTTTGAATTTTTAATACACATTACACCTTTATGTAGGTTGTTAATGATGCATTTATGCCATTAATAGATGATTTTTTTTATATTCTACTTTCATGATAACTTGATCTTTAGTAAAAGTTGGGAAGATCATGTTAAACACATTAGGAAAATATTACATACATTATAAAAGGATAAATTATACTTAAAGATGTCTAAATGTGAATTTGGTAAAACATATTTAGTTTATTTAGAGTATGTAATAGGGGATATTGAATTGAAAATTAATCCCTCTAAAGTTAAATTCATTATGAAATTTTTTAAGCCTAATAATGTTATACAAGCTATAAGATTCCTAAGGGTAGTCCAATATTGGAGGATGTTTATTACTAACTTTTCATTTATTGCATCTCTTTTACATGATTTGATAAGTAATAAATATGTCATTCATTGGGTGTGTAAGAACCAAAAATCCTTTGACATATTTAAATAAAAGATAAGCATAATTTTATTCTTATCACTTCCAGACTTACAGCATCCATTTGAGATTGAAACTGATGCAAATGATTATGCCATGGGTATATTTTCTCTAAGGGTATTGTATCAATCATCCCAAGCTTTGGGATGAACACTTTTGTTATATGAAAAATGCTTAAAATTGTTCCATACATTTTTATACACATAATTCTATTTTTGAGACTTGTTTTGGTTATGTGCCTAACTCCCCCTTGGACTTCACTTTTGGACAAGAAATAGTGATGGATAGACATAAAGATGAAAATAAAACAAAGAGGTTCATATAGAAGATCCAAACAATTCATCAAGTTTTCTAATATTAATTTTAAAATAGCCAAAACAATTATATTTATAGGCATGATGAGCATTGAGTAGATCGTCACTTACAAGCTAGTGACAAGTTTGGCTACACATTAGTGAAGAATGCCTTAAAGGTGGTAGTAAAAGGATCCAACCAATCAGGTATGGTCCATTAAATATTTTTGTAAAATATTGGTGATAATGATTTTTTGTTAGAATTACCTCCATATATGTAGATGTATACCATGATAAATGTTGAAAAATTAAAACTATATGCACCTCCAATGATCATAGATCATGTTGAGACTATTCAAGTTCCTTTTATTAATGATTTTACTCTTGAATATCTCAGTGAGTTATAGGAAGATGTTATTCTTGACAAGAGGGTGAGGAAGTAATAAAGGAGTGATGTGGATTGATTTCATGTGGTTCTAAAAGGGATGCATCTAAGAAAATCACTATGGATAGAAATCATAAAAGTGATGGAGTTGCAACCTTGCTTATTATCTAAATAAAATCAGACTTTTGGTGGTCCAAAAGCTTCTCAATGGGGAAGAGTGATCCAGTGGGATCCCCATAACTGATCCAATCATATTGTCTCAAATTATATTAAAACTTTCTTCACATGTAAGATATCATCAATCTATTTTCAACATAATTTGAATTGAGTCAACTTGACACAGTATATGAAAGTTATGGCCTATTGAAGTTAGATCCAAATAGGTAAAAAATATTGATGGGGTATACTGCTAACATCATTAGATGATGTGGATCAATCACATTTTTAAACATGGACAAATTGGTGATTGAAACATGGAAAAATTATATTTTGACATATGTCATGTGGTTTAAATGGATTTTGGCAACCTATGGTAGCATTCTTCTGGTCTTCGACAATCAAGTGTTGGGATCCACTTTTTGTATAGAGAGGGACCTTGATGCCAATATTTACTATAAAATGGAATTTAATTTGTATATAAACCATATTTTAGGCTTCCCCATATCTAATGTGGTATTAATCTCACAATATTTACAAATACATAGCACCCAAATCCTAATGTGGCATCTCTTCCAACCCAAGATCATGTTTCAAGAAATGGATGGTCTTTTTTACCACTTTACAAGGAAAAGGAATAGTATTTAATCCATTTTTGTGATACATCCTAATTAATGTGGGATATAAGAGTTGAATAAGGCATGAAATATGTGGCTTGGTCCATGGGATTCTAACCCATCAGCCACATCTCCCATTTTTTGCTCGTAACCATCATGCCACACAATAATTTGGGAAAGACAACTAAATATTTACCTTATATCCTTTAATTTAGAGAGTCTTATGCCTAAACAGAAGGTGTTTATGGGGGATTTGAACCCCTATCTTTGGGTAAAAAGGATAAGTAATTCACCAAGGAACTAAAGGAGTCTAAAACATTAAAAAAGGGTAAATATTTTATTTATTTAGTAATATTTTAGCCCCTTATTGGAAGAAAGAAAGTTTATAATTAGTTTATTGCAATAAGAATGAAATTGAAGGTCAAGAGACTATTCCAGATACTTCATAGAGGTAGTATAGGTATTTTTGAGTAGTTTGAAGATCAATTTGTTGAAAATTGAAAGACTAAGTGTACTTTACATCATTTTTAATGGATCTATTTATGTTTTAAAGCAAACCCAAAAACATATCCCAAATGGGTGAAATTTATTATCAATTTTCTAAGTATTATTATAATTTATTACTTTTAGTTCAATTTTTAATTACTGATTTTTATTAAATAAGCCAATTTTATGGAAATTTGAGAAAATTTGATTAAGTATTTGAAAATGGATATTTTGATTAAGTTTGAATAAATAGCCCATTTTAGATCAAGTTTGGTATTAGAGCTATTAATCAATCTTTTTTTGTGTAGTTTTATAATTTGCAAGTTTTTGTCTTGAATTCTAACTAAGTCTAATTCACATTATGGAGAAGGATTCCTTAAAGAGTATAACCCAAACATTGGTTCAAAACATGCAATCCAAAGTCAAATAATTAAACCTCATAGGGAATCACTAGACTCAAAATGGCCTTTCATCAATCTTTTATATATATGAAAATCATGGTGAAAGACTTGTATCAAATAAAGGAAGAAGAGGAGTAAATTTAAATAATAGGAAGAATCCAATGGTTAGGGTAAAGGATAAGAACCTCCTAAATATGCTCCATATCCTTCCAAACCTTTTATTTCTCCCTTTGATGATAAATAAAATATTTTTTTATTCTCTCTCTTTCACTTTAAAACTTTTTGTTATGTTTTATTTGCCAATTTATAATGGAGAGCTTAGTGCAAATAAATTGATCATTGGATCAAGTAGATTGAATTATATTATAGGGTTCAAAATATTGAAAATGAAGAAGCAAAAATCCAATTATCTTCTTTTTATTTGGGTGGTACAACACTCATTTGGTGGGAGAGTAAGACACAAGAGCATGTCTTGAAACATGATAAATCAATTTATTCTTGGAATTATTTTGTTTCTACATTGAAAAATAAATTTTTTCCATTAGGTTATATGCAAAAAGTTACCATGGATTGTAAAAACCTAAGGCAAATTAAGGGTCAAAGTGTAAAATATTACACTCAAGAATTTAGAAAAAGGGATTTGGTACTAGGCATTCCCATTTACACTCAAGAGACTCTTTTAAAGTATATTGTTGGGTTACATTTTTATTTTAAGCATGCAATACTTATGTTTAGTCCCACTAACCTTGATGAAGTGTGTGTACAAGATACCCATACTAAATTAAGGGATAAATTTACTAAGGCTTCACAAATAAATAAAGTAAACCACATGAAAGTAAAGGTAAAGGAATGGGTAATATGAAACACACTTCCATGGTCAAGAAAGAAGATGGTAAGAATTTTTGTTCACATTGAAAAAAATAAGGTCATGAATATTATAAGTGTTGGAAGATCCATTAGAAACTTAGGCCAAAATGGTTTTGGAATAAGAAATATAATAAGAAGACTACTATAACAATATAGCAAGATCTTGGTTTGAATTCAAGTGATATGACCAAGGTCACCACTATGGGTTTACAAGGTTCATCTTATTACTCTTATAGAACTAGATCTCATACTTCTCATTATTATTTTAATTCTAATTTTATGCATGATGAAAAGAAAATGAATGAGTTTTTCCACACAAGGGTGATTTATAAACATACTAAAATAGATACCCTTTTTTATAATGGATCACAAGATAATCTCATTTATAAATAACTTATCAATAAATTAGGAATTAAAATTAAACCGCATCCTAATCCATACCCTTTGGGTTGGGATTATGATGATGCAAAATTTCAAGTCACTACAACATGTAAATTTGGATTTTCAATCACCTCTAATTTCATTAATGAGGTAGAATTAGATATGGTTTCACTTGATATTTGTGGCATTATAATTGAAATTCTATATTTGTATGATAGAAAATCAAACATATATAGGGAAGAGAATAAATATTTATTTCTAAAAGATGGGGTTGAAAACATTATAAGATCCCATCAGATAATGTCAAATTTATCTCTTGTATTTGTAGGATAGATGAAAAGGATTATCAATGCAAGCCAAAACATCATATTCATTGATGTAAAATGTAATGATGATGATAAATGATGAGTGTCATTTAACTCTTCATTTAATCAATGTTCAATTGATGTCTTATCAACAAGGGTTGGTGTCTAAAGCTATCTATAGTAAGGTATAGGATAGTAGATCTAGAAGTCTATTTTTGGGGGTGTTTGATGGTCCTATTCTAACTTTGACTAATGAAAGAAATGTTTTTTAAATTACTTAATTCACTCTTTTGCTGAAAATTTAACTATTTAATCAAATCAATCCACTCTTTTTCTTGAAAGTAAAATCACACTCCTATTTACGCTTGCATGGAAATGGAAATGTTTAACTAGAAAAGGAAGTTTGCTTCACATGTTTGCTATAAAAGAAAACACACTTTACTTGGACAAGAAAAGATTTTGGAATAATAAAATTCCTTTTAAATTGTAAATTTATTCTGATGTTTTTATGAATAAATGCAAACATTAACAAGATTCTAATTAGTTATAACAAAGAGTTAATAGAACATAACATAAGTACCATACATAGTTCTTGGTTCCAAGGAGAGTGGGCCCTTACTCCTCTCAAACTCAAGAATAAAGATTAATCAATGTTATAAATTGAAGTGATAATTCATAAAACTTAAATGATTACAATCTCTATAAAACCTATTATATTCTTGTACGTATCTTTCCTCTATTCTCTAATCTTTATTATCTAATATTTTTTTAATGACAAAAGTCTTACATTTTATACTAATATAATCAACTCAAAATAAGATGCAAAGAAATAAGATTCCTTGGTTGATCCACTCATCCACATATAGGAGATTGGATTTCCAAGAGATCTAATTATTCTGATAAAATAGATATACTATCCTGTAATAGTCTTAAGATCCAAATTTATACAATTTTATCAAAATTAGATCCTACAAAATAATAGGAAAGTATTTTCCTTATTTGACTCCAGCTGGAATGATTTTCTCTCATCTTATATGGATACCAACTTCCCCATTTGTAGCTTCATCCTTATATAATCCATAGAATTGACCCTATATATTCAGTAGGAATGAGTTTATGAAGTCCATAGAAACAATCCTGTAGAGTCTATGCCTGTAGAAACAATCCTATAGAGTCTATAGAAACAAGCCTACCAAGTCTGTAGAAACAAGCCTGTAGAGTCTATAGAAACAAGCCTACCGAGTCTGTAGAAACAAGCCTGTAGAGTCTATAGAAACAAGCCTACAAAGTCTGTATAAACAAGCCTATAGAGTATATAAAAGCATGCCTATGGAGTTCGTAGTTTTACTAGATGGAGATCAAAATTGAAATTTTACTATACATCACCTGTGTCTTCTTCCTAAGCATTCTTCACAACAAAAAATCACTAAAATATGCTATGTATTATACATTAATGACAAAGTAAAGGTTTAGTCTTTGGTTTAATATAAACAAGACAACTATCTATTTTCCATGTAATAGATATCTAAAAATCTATGATTTACATAAGATAATATCCTTTGAAAGACAAATTAAGGGAAATAACATGTCAATAATGAGCCATATTCTAAGTTCATCATCTCCCCGAGGCTTTACCTTTTATAATTCCCATTATAAACATTTATTGGCATTCATAGCTTTGGCATCTACTTTCCACACTCTAACTCAAATCATATTCATCAAATTTATCTATTATATGCTTGTCTAAGTTGCTTTTAAACCTCTGATACTCTTAAATAATTTGTTTCCATATATTGAATTTTTCTTCTGATTGTGGATCCCAACTCTGCCATCTTGGAATAGGTATTATCATTAAAGGGGGTCTATATCTCATTCCAATCCATTTCTATTCTCCCCTAGAGTTTATTACCTCTATTAATATTTAAAAAATTGAGGAAGCTCTCCTCATACTCCATCTTAAGTTATTTGGAGACATGACCTCTCATCTTTTAAGAGGTACTAAAAGTTGGTCCCATCTGTTTACACTTACAGTCACCACTGAATCAAAACTCTATCTTAAAAATAAGTCAAAAGAAATAGCAAAATCATATAAATCTTGAAAATAATGTGTTTTAACCTCATCACTTAAACAAGCACAGTTAAAATTCTATTTGATCAATCTAGGAATAGGAAAGGCTGGTCTGACACATAATCCTATAGTCTTAGCATGATTTGTATAGTCCTCAAATTTGCTTTACCATGCTAGTTGATTTTTTAATGTAGAATGTGATTCACTCAGTTGAAATTCTCCTACATGAAGTTTTATCAAAAACTTATTGTGATCATGGTCTCTTAGGATCAAATCATGTAAATAAAACTCATAAAGTAAATCCTGTTGATCAGGTTTAGCACTATAGAAAATTTCCAAAAAAGTTGTTGGATATAAAATATAGTAATGAAGATGACAAGAGATCTTCAGAAGCTACCACCTATAAAATTATTCAAATAACAACAAAATATATGTAGGATAAGGATTTCTACATGCCAAAAGAGATTCGCCTAATTTGCATGCATCCTGCAAATTTTCTTCTAAATTTTGGACCTTAGCTTCTAATTCTTTCTTTTCATTTTCCAAGAGTTTATTTGAAAAAGTTGCATCTTTATTTTTATTTTTAAGTATGGAATATTCTTATTTAATTTGATGTAGTATTTGCAATAGAGGAATACCTAGATAACTTGTTTGACAACTGTGGTCAACAAATACCTTAGGAGGAGAAGCTGCAACATTAGAAGGTGCTTTAGAAGAGTTTACCAAACTCTGCAATCTCTTATTTTCCTTCTTCAAATTTTCTACATATATCCAAAGATCTATTTGTTTAATTTTATTTTCCTTTATTATTTCATCTAATCTATGAACTTTTGCTACATGATTGACAGATGTTGTGTCTTATTTATACACCAACAATAGGTTGAGATGATCCTTGTTTTGTAATTGACTGATTAAGTCAGAAATGTCAGTTGTTTATCATTTCTCTAGAGCTTGAGCTTGAGAAAGCTGCAAGGTTAACTACATAATAGGATCATTTAGATTAGATGATTTTCCTTTCTCATTTGTGCATATAGTTTTCCCTTTATCTATTATAGTTTCAACAAGAATAGGTAGTGGCTCCACCATACTTGATTCCATTGCCATGTTTGGTGCTTCTTCTAGAATTGGCTCCTCCATTATGATTGGAGAGTTCCTTTTGAAAGGAGTTTATTCAACATATACATTTGCAAGGATATTTTGATATACTATCCAGAATATCTATATCCTCTTATTCATCTTAATCTATTATAATTAGCCTTCTCCTTCTTTTAGTCACTCTTTGAGATACACTTGGTTGGCTTTCCCTCTCAACCATCAAACCCTCAGTCTTCTCAAGTTCTATAGAAACCTTTCATCTCAATTTTCTTCTTCCCAACAAGGGAATTAGTTTTAATATAGATTCATGAGGTTCTTGTGGGGACCTTAAAACTATAGGGATTTGAGACCTTATGATTCATCTTGAAGAAGAAGAAGAAGGGATTTCTATGGAGATTACAATATGAGATTTCTTCTTTGGAGTTTTTTTCTCAATTGATGTAGCAGGTAGAGATGAATGTTTCTATGGTAAATTTGAGGTCTCTTGTGTGGGTAGATTTGGAATTTGTTGTGCTATATTATTCTAAAATTCTTCCTAGAGCTCTTATCCTTGCTGAAGGAAGTGATGTTGGATAATTAGGTGAATAAGGCCATGATGCCTAAGAGCAGCATTAGGAGTTATAGTCATAACTTGAAGGGCACCATATAAGAAGGATGGGAGTTTAATCTTGTACTGAGGGTTTTGTCTCCCATGCTTAAGTTGTATTAACATTTTCATGGCATCTCCTCCTAAAAGACCGTGTTGCCCCTCACAAATGATATACTTGAGTACCCACTTGACTATAGATTTCTAGGGTTCAGGAAGTGAATTTATACTAATCCCTTTTGATTTTCCCTTATAATCTACTAGACACAAAGTCTTAGTTTGATCATTACCATTAAATTGACTAATTAGATCACTAAATGAAATTATGCCTATAGCTCTCATTCCTTCTTCTGGAACTTGTATGATTTGGCTTATAATTTGAGTTGAAATAGGAATAAAAATGCCTTTCACAACTAAAAATTCATGGGTGAGATTAGTGATAAATTCACTTACCATTGTTTCATCGAAAATCTAGAATTTTTCAATGAAAGGTAGCCAGCCATTGGCTCCAAACACTGCCACAAAAGCTTTGTCTTTATGAAACTTTGCTACATTATTCAGCTCTATCTCATCTCTGTCCCATTTCTATGTGAATTTATAGACAACTCTTGTTCTTTTAACTCTGATTGGGGTCTAGACTAGTCTTCTATTAGAATCGATAGGTAACAGTCACTGATGATTTGTAGCAATCAATCATGGAGGATTGGTAGACCAACTTCTATTGAAGTTTGTAGAAATGAAATGGTTCATGTGAAACTTCATAGCTATATGTGTGCATAGTTTGATATGATGACTTGATACAGTTAAGCATCACACATTTCTATGAAGTGTGCCAATCATTTTATCCATTATTAGAAATTGAATGAAATGATGATGTGGCACTTTGATGGTGACAATGATGTATCACTTCATTATAAAAAACCCTTTTTATGATGTCCCATCATTATCATTATTAATGATGCACTTGATTGTACCAAAGCTGAAAACTTATCCATACACCTTTGGCAACTTGTTTAAATGCTTCTTCATTATGGCATGTGTCATGTCATTCCATTTTAGAAGGTTCAAGTTTGGGTCATCTCTGTAGAATAAGTCTTAATTAAATTGAAGGTAATTAGTTAACTAAATATAGATAAATAGAAGATATGTCTTATTTACTTTGACCTTAGATGTATCCTTTGCTTGCCATTTGTCCTACACAAATAAGTTTACATGGATTAGTCAACATGACCAATCATAATGACACAATGAGATTCTCTATTTTTTTCTTATAAATTTTGTTTTTTTTTTTGCCCTTTAGCCATCCATTGTTGGTTTTCTAGCCAAAGCCCTTTTTGAAATGCATAGCTGGCCATCAAGCTAGTTTTCTGGTCATGTATTATCAATAGTGTCCTTAAAAAGATTTTCACTATTGATATATATATATATATATTATTTTATTTTATTTTTTTATTTTTATTTTTTTATTATATATGTAGGAACCTCAAGGAGTATATTCTCTAGAAGAAGCAGATCCCTCTAGAATAGCTACTTGATTTGAAGTAGTTTTTCTAGAAAAAGTAGAGTCTTCCAGAAAGGCTACTTGATCTTTTATGTTTTGAACAAATTCTTTTTTATTGAGAGGTTTTTGATAAAGTTTCAATCTATGTCCATTCACTAACAGAACTCTTTTACTGTCATTAATAGTTATTAGCTTAACAGAACCATTTTCAAAGACCTCCTTAGTTTGATAAGGTCCCAACCACCTCATTTGTAGTTTTCCTTTAAACTATTGAAATTTGGAATCAAACAATAGTGCCCAATCTTCTTTCTAAAAATTTCATTATTTGATATGTGAATCATGCCAAACTTTTCTTTGATGTTGTACTAATTCAATTCTTTGTAGTGCTTCCATCCTCATCTCATCAAGTTGATTAAGTTGTCAGAGTCTTTCTTTTTGTATTTCTTCTAATTCAATCCTTACTTCTACACCTATTTTTAAATTTTATAATTCAAACTCAACAGAGAATAAGAGCTTCTTACCATAAACCAATTCATAAGATGAAAATCCATTTGTTATTTTCTAAGTAGTATTATAGGCCCAAATAGATTTTGGTACCTTATCTACCCAATCCTTTCTGCTAGAATTAACAACCTTGGTTAAAATGGTTTCCAATTCTCTATTGGTAATTTCAACTTGTCCATTATCTTGTGGATGGTATGGAGATGTTTTTCTATGTTGAGTTTAATATACTTACATGAAGTGCTTTATAATATTTGACATGAATTACAGTATTTGATCTGAGACTATCTCCTTTAGAGCACCAAATCTTTGCATGATTTTGAAAAAAAAAATCAACTACCATCTCTTCTCTTGCATGAGTTAATACTTCCACTTCCGCCCACTTGGTCACATAGTTTGTACATATCAGGAGATATTCTTTTCCTCTAGAAGGAGGATCTACAAGACCTATAAAATTAATATACCATTTCTCAAATGGTAATAAAACCAATTGAGGATGAAGGTGTAGAGGCATCTCTATTGAAAAGGTTGGCTATCCAATTCTCTGACAAGCATCATAGTGTCTGACATATCTTTTTACTTGCTAATGAAGCTGAGGCCAATAGTATCTTACTCTTATAATTTTGTGTAAAATGACATCCTCTTAGTTCATCATGACAAGCTCTGATGATATCATAAGCTTCAATATTTATCACACACCTACAAAACACAGGTCAGGTCCAAGTTTAAATAACATTCTATTAATCCATTTAAAAGAAGAAATTTCTTTGATTAAATGTTTCTTATATTTTTGTGAAAATTGCAAAGGAAACTTCCTTGTGGTGAGGTAATTGGCTATATCAGCAGACTATAGAGAGTTTGCTGAAATAGCAAATATTTGTTCATCTAAAAATTCATCTTCCACTAGTTCTTCTTCACCTATAGTGTTCGTTCTTGATAAAAAATTAGCAACCACATTAGACTTCCCCAGTTTATCTATAATAGTAACATCAAATTATTATAAGAGAAATAACCATAATCCTACCTTCCACAATTGGTTTGTTGGTAAGGTATTTAATAGCTAAATGGTCTATATAGATAAATACCTTGTAGCCTATTATGTAGTGTCTAAATTTTTTAATTGCATAGACTACAACTAGGAATTCCTTTTCAGTTGTGGTGTAATTTCTTTCAGTAGGTGTCATCTTTTTTCTAATATAATAAATAGCATACATATTACCCTCTTCATCCTTTTGTCCAAGGACTTATCTTATTGTTGTATTGAAAGCATATATGTATATATGGAATGGCTGAGTCCAATCTAGTCCTCTCAATATTAGAGTAGTAACAAGTTTAGCTTTGATTGTCTCAAAGGCCTACTAGCAACTATCACTCCATTCAAATGTACTATCTTTTTTAAGCAAGGTAAACATAGGGGCAGCTATTTATCTAAAATTATCTATGAAGCATCTGTAGTAACCAGCATGTCCTAAAAAACTTTTAATTTTAGTTTGTGTTTGTGGAATGGGTAAGTTAGAAATTATTTTAACCTTCTTTACATCTACTTGAATGCCTTTGTATAAATATGGTGTCCCAACACTATTCCTTCATCCATCATCAACAAACATTTTCCATAGCTCAAAGATAATTGATGTTCTTCACATCTAATCAATACTTTTTCCAAATTGGTAAGAGCCTCTTTGTAAATTCCATCATAAATGGTGAAATCATCCATATATACTTCAATACAATCATTTGTAAGGTTATAAAATATTGCTATAAATACTCTTTAGAAGGTGGCTAGAGCAGTATAAAGTCTAAATGGGAATGCTTGATGAGAAAAAGTTCTCCAAGGGTAGCTAAATATAGTTTTATCTTGATCTTCATATGTTACCATTATCTGGTTATACCCACTAAACCCATCCAAGAAAGAAAAATATCTTTTTCTTACCAAGTTGTCAAGAACTTAATCAATGAAAGGTAGAGGAAAATAATCTCTTAGTGTTGCTTTGTTCAATTCTCTATAATCTACACATACCTTTAATTTTACATTTTTATTGGGAACAATTAAAAGAGGTGAAACCCACTGGTTGTCTGAGATGGGGTAAATAAACCCAACTTCCAGCAACTTTTAGATCTCTATTTTGACTATCTCCTTTAATGTTGGGTTTATTCTTCTATGTGGTTGTCTGACCAGTTTGATAGATTCTGTGTAAATGTGATGAGTGCATATGCTGGGGTGAATTCCCTTCATGTCAGTATAATCCCAAGCAAAAGACTTGGTATGTCTTTCCAATACTTTAAAAATTTGATCTTCCTCTTCCTTTATTAACCAACTATTGATGTTCAAAATCTTTCTAGGTAATACCATGATTGGTTTTGTACCTGGGTAGTTGGATTCTATTTTTTTTGAATTCAATAATCAATGAGTTCAAAGGATATGAATGAGAAAATAGCTTATCAAACATGCTTATATTATCCACAAACTCTTTTATAGGAGGAATCAGTCTTGCTAAAGAACAATGGAATGCATCTAAGAAATGAGTTTGTTGTTATTCTACCAATTTCCACACACTTTATCGAATCAATCCATGATCATATGGTGAAGAAATAATAGAAGTAAAAGTGAAGGTTTCACAATATTCTATTTGACCCAAGAATTTTAAACTAAGGTAGTCTGTAGTTTCTCAACTGGTAGAGTATGTAGCTTTCGAACTGGCAAAGTCCATAGCTTTCAAACTGGTAGAGTCCGTAGATTCTGGGTATATGTCTTCATTCAATTCTTCCAAGTGTTTTTTTACTATGATCATATCTAAGGAGGAAATGTTGTTTGATGTGTTATCTGACTCATCCACCCAAATTTCTTGTATATGATTTATTGATGGTTTTGTAGGAGGATACAAAGAGATGCATTTGGATTTTAACCCATTAGAAATGGTCATGGCTCCTAACTTACAATCAACTAATGTTGCTACAGTAGCCAACCATGGTCTACCTAAGATTATGAAATATCTTAGACTCTTTGTTTTAGGTTATAAGACCATGAAATCTATTGGATATTCCCAAGACTCTATTAGTACTTCAATATTTTCAATAGTCCCTTCTAGTTTAGTTACAGATTGGTCTACCATTTGAAGAATGGTAGTTGTGGGTTGCATTATCATAAGAGATAATGTATGGAGAGTATCAATTGTCATAACATTAACTGTTTCTCCTAGATCTACCAAGATGTTAGGAATTTCTTTACCTCCTATTATGACTGTGATCATTGGGCTTCCTGGATCTGCATATTTTGGAACTAATAATTTTCTTGCTAATAAATTAGCAACTTTTCCATCAACATGAATGGTTCTTAGATACTGTGCTTTCTTCCCAGGTGTTCTGATACAAAGATTTTTGATGATCTTGTTCAATTCAGGTATATCCCTAATAGCTTGTATTAGGGGTACTTCAATATTAATCTTTTGCAACTCTTGGACCAAGTTTGATTCTAGTTTAATATCCATTTCTTTTAATCTTTCAGGAAAAGGAACTACTGGTGTAGTAGTGTTTTCTTTATTGGCTTCAAGGATCATTTTGATTTTGGCTTTTCTAGTGTTTAATTGAGATGAGTCTATTTTTATTTTCATTAGGTATCTCAAAAATGAGAATTAGAGGTTTTGTATATTTTTTCTTGATTTTAAATGTATGTCTGAACACTCAATAGCTCCAACATTCATTGTCTCTTCCTGTTCATTAGCATAAATAGATGTTGGTTGTTTATTTTTACGATTTGCTATTGGTTGTGTAGGAATTAAGGGTTGATTGATTTGTCCTTGTTGTTGAATAACTAGGGGTGGAATTATAGTTTATTGTTGAAGTGGTCTTCTTGGTTAGGTGAATTTTTACTATGGGTTCCACTACTAATTCCATAGTTGATATGGCTGAGGCATCCATTACGGCTATGGTACCCATTATTGTTAGGGCTATGGCACCATCCATGGGGGTGTTGGCATCCAATCTTGTCCTACCCATGGATTTTGGATTGATGTAATTTAGGGTTGGTTCCAAAAAGGTGAAGTAATTGAAACATTCTATGGTACCGTCCATGGATTAACTAGGTTTCTTGCATTAAACTATCCTTGAGCCTAGTTTTGAGGGGAAATTTTTTATCTCTAAATATAATTTACTAATTTAGTGGACTGGACTTGTGTTTTCATTTGATTCTTTAATATAGGAAGAAGGGTGCAATGTTTGGTATCATGATCTGTTGCATCACAGATCCCACATGATGAAACATTGATTTTATCTAGGGGGCAGTGTCTAAGGGCATATTTCTATCTACACTTAGGATAATATATTGCTAAGGGTTCTATATTATTTGCCTTAGCTTGAAAGACATCCAAATTACTATTTAGTGTAAAATATCTATCTTTAGATTAAAAAATTCTTTCATTAGCTTACCCACTTCATTATATTTCCCAAACCTTCCTTTTTTAATTCCAATTTTTGTTCGAGAGTAGTTGGTACAAAGCTCAAAAATCTGATTGAAAGACAACTTATTTATATCTCCACCTCCCATCAAATTTAAGGCATATCTAGTATCTTCATCCAAAACTTTTAAGAAAACCAATTTTTGAACTTCTTTAGTGAGTGGATAATTGCTTCTTTTATGAGGGAACATGAATCTATCCAAATAATCCTCTAAATATTCATCCTTATTCTGTTTGATTTTAAATAAATCCTCTTTTCTTTCTTGCACTCGATAGTAATCTTGATACTTGTTCAAGAATCCTATCTCCATGTCATCCCATGTTCTAATGGAATCACCAAGTAAAACCATGAACCATCTTATAGCTGCATCTTTAAGTGTAGAGAAAAATAGTTTTAATTTTTGGCTATCTATTGTGTAATCATAAGTTTGACATAGCACCTTAAACTCAAATAGGAATTGATCAAGATCTTCTATAGATCTTCCCCAAAAATTTGGTAGATTAGCTGGTGAAATATTTTTCATGGGGGTTTGATCATTAGGATCTACAACAATAGGAAAGGAAAAAGTTCTTTTTGGTTGTGCAAGTTGTGTATTTTGTTGGAGAGCCATATTTTCTTCTTCTAATGATGTTTCAAAGCTGGGATGATCTTCCCACTAAATATTTGTGGTATCAGTTATGGGTTGTTCAAAATTCTCAAAATTTTCTTTAGTTATGGATTTTTGAAATGATTCTTCTAAGTCTTTGGTAATTTATAAATAATGTCTTCTTGCAAGAGATTGATCTTAAGGAATTTGTCCTATGGGGCTTGCTTGTGGTAATGGCCTGGTTTCTATCCAAGTTTCTGAAGGTTCTTATATATAGGTTCCACTCATAACTTCTAGTTCAATACTTAGAAATGTTGAAGGACTTTAAAATTGTGTTCTTGGTGGAAATTTTGGGATGAATCATCCTTTAGAATTTCTAGGATGGTACATCAATTTATTGAATTATTTTGGGATTTTATCATTTTTACAAAAAAAAATGTTTTCACTCTAGACCAATAATTATTACCTTACTAACACCTTGTTTTCCTTGGAAATGGTGTCAAAAATGATGAGTGTCATTTAACTCCTTATTTAATCAATGTTCAATTGATGTCTTATCAACCAGGGTTGGTGTCCAAAGTTGTCTACAGTAAGGTATAGGATGGTAGATCTAGAAGTCTATTTGTGGGGGTATTTGATGGTCCTATTCTAACTTTGAATAATGAAAGAAATGTGTTTTAAATTACTTAATTCACTCTTTTTATGAAAATGTAACTATTTAATCAAATCAATCCACTCTTTTGCTTGAAAGTAAAATCACACTCCTATTTACGCTTGCATGGAAATGGAAATGTTTAACAATAAAAGGAATTTTGCTTCACATGTTTGCTGTAAAAGAAAACACATTTTACATGGAAAGGAAAAGATTTTAGAATAAGAAAATGCCTTTTAAATTGTGAATTTATTTTGATGTTTTTATGAATAAATGTAAACATTAACAAGATTCTAATTAGTTATAACAAAGAGTTAATAGAACATAACATAAGTACCGTACATAGTTCCTAGTTCTAATGAGAGTGGGCCCTTGCTCCTCTCAGACCCAGGAACAAAAATTAATCAATGTTAGAAACTGAAGTGATAATTCATAAAACATAAATGATTACAATATGTATAAAACTTGTAATATGCTTGTATGTATCTTTCCTCTATTCTCTAATCTCTATTATCTAATATTTTTTTAATGATGAAAGTCTTACATTTTATACTAATATAATCAACTCAAAATAGGATGCAAAGAAATAGAATTCCTTGGTCGATCCACTCATCCAAAGATAGGACATTGGATTTCTAAGAGATCTAATTATTCTGATGAAATATATATACTATCTTATAATAATTCTAAGATCCAAATATATACAACTTTATCAAAATAAAATCCCACAAAATAGTAAGCTGGTATTTTCCTTATTTGACTCTAGCGGGAATGATTTTCTCTCATCTTATCTGGCCACCAACTTCCTCATATTTAGCTTCATCCTTATATAATCCAGGGAATTGACCCTACAAAGTCAGTAAGAATGAGCCTGTGGAGTCCATAGAAGCAAGCCTATAGAGTCTGTAGAAACAAGCCTGTAGAGTCCATATAAACAAGCGTATAGAGTCCATAGAAATAAGCCTACAGAGTCCATAGAAACGAGCCTACAGAGTTTGTAGAAGCAAGCCTATGGAGTCTATAGTTCTGCTGGATGGAGATCAAAATTGAACTTTTACTATACATCACCTATGTCTTCTTCCTAAGCATTATTCACAACAAAAAATCACTAAAACATGCTATGTATTAGACATTAATGACAAAGTAAAGGTTTAGTCTTTGGTTTAATATAAACAAGATAAGTATCTATTTTTCATGTAATAGCTATCTAACAATCTATGATTTTCATAAGATAATATCCTTCAAGAGATGAATTGAGGGAAATAACATGTCAATAATGAGCCATATTATGAGCTAATCAATAAATCCAAGGCTTTAGAAGGTTTTGATCCTAAACATAAGCATGAAATAGTTAAGTTAATGTCTAACTATGATGATGTTTTTTAGGATCCACAAGGTTTACCTCCTAAAAGGGATATACAACATGAGATATAACTACATAAAGATGAACCTATTCTTAACATTGGAATGTATAGGTTATCCATGGTGGAGAATGAATAAATAAATAAGAAATTTCAAGATTTTCTCAACAAAGGGATCATTTGGTGAAGCACTTCTCCATGTGGTTCACCAATTATTCTTGTGCCAAAGAAATATGACACTTGGTGAATGTACATAAAGTTTTTAGAATTGAATAAGATAACGGTGAAAAACCTCTACCCTCTTCTTCACATTGATAATTTACTATATCAATTTTAAAATTTTGTTTATCTCACTAAGTTAGACCTAAGAACTAGTTATCATTGAGTTAGAAATCTTAAAAGTGATATTTGAAAAAAAATCTTTTAAAGCTAAGCAAGGTATTTTTAAATGGCTTGTTATACCCTTTGGAATTTGTAATACACCTACCACCTTCATGCAAGTTATGAATGATATATTTAGGCCATTCATAGATTATTTATTTACAGTCTACTTAGACAATATCTTTATATTTAGTGAAATTTGGTAAGATCATCTTAAACACATTAGGAAAGTCTTAGATACATTACAAGAGGATAAATTGCACTTAAATATGTCTAAATGTGAATTTGGTAAAACATATTTACTTTATTTAGGCTATGTGTTAGGGGATAGTGAACTAAAAATTGACCCCTATAAAGTTGAACTCATTATGAAATGGCCTAAGCCTAATAATTTTACAAAAGTTAGAATCTTCTGAGGAGAAGTCTAATATTGGAAGAAGTTTATTGCTAACAAATACTAAACAAGTCTTTTAGTGAGGAGGCAAGCAACAAAAATCCTTTGAAATATTTAAAGAAAAGTTAAACATAGCCATAGTCTTATCACTTCCATACTTACAACATCCATTTGAGATTGAAACTGATGCAAATGATTATGTCATGGGTACCATTTTTTGCACAAGTGAAAACATGTATGTTATCATTTAGAAACCTTCACAAATGTTGTAAATAACTATCTTACTTATGATAAATATTTTTATGATTTAATGCAAAGTGTGAAAAAATAGAAGCATTATTTAATGGGTAAAGAGAGAATAATCCACATGGATCATCATGCTTTGTAATATATCTAATGACTGCTTTCATTGGATGGGTTTTTTACAATAATTCCATCTTGTGATAAGATATAAAAAATATACACAAAATAAGGTTGATAATATTCTTTCAAGACTTGTTATTATTGAATCTATTATTTATAGCATACTTCTTTGATGCATGAAATTTATAAATAATAATATGTTAGAGATGATGATTTTAAAGATGTCTATTAATATTTAACTCATGGTAATATAGTAGAAGAATTATATTATCATTGAAATGATAGATTACTTTATTATATTGGTAAAATTTGCATTACATAAGATGAAAGAGTTCATGTGATTATGAAAGCACATACTTCTCTTGTTTCTAGTCATTTTTGCATGAGGAAAATAGTTGCATAATTACAAAGATATTGTTATTGGCCTCAGAACTATGAAAATATATTTAACTATGTAAAAGGTTATATTCTTTGTGCCACTAGAAAGCTTAGTAATAGGAAATTAGGCTTGTATACACCACTTCTTATATCAGCACATTCATGGTAATGTATTTTTATGGATTTTATAAGAGGCTTAACTATGTCAATAAATAATCATGACTATTTGTATGTAGTTGTGGATATATTTAGCAAAATGTGTGTATTAGTGCCCTATAAAAATAGATAATAGGAAAGGATATTGCACACTTGTTCTTCAACAATGTTTGGGTTCATTTTGGTTTTCCCACATCTATTGTATCTTATTAGTATTATCAATTCATTGTTAAGTTTTGGTCATCTTTTTTGGAATTTATGGACACAAAACTCAATAAAATCACTATCTTTCATCCACAAACTCATAGGAAAATAGAAGTGGTTAACTAAACATTGGTATATTTGCTTTGATGTTATGGTAGAAATCATCCTAAGCTTTGGGATAGACACTTGTGTTATGTATAACATGCTTATAATTGTTTCATACATCCTTCTACACATAAGTCTCTTTTTAATCCTTGTTTTGGTTATTTGCCTATGTCCCCCTTGAGCTTCACTTTTGGACAAAAAATAGTGGTAGGTGGATATAAATATGAATGCAAATAAAGGAGTTTCATCTAAAAGATCTAATAATTTCATCAAATTATCTAAGAGTAATTGGAAAAGAGCTAAGCTAAGTATAACACTAGGCATGACAAGCATTGGGTTACTCATCACTTTCAATCTGGTGATCAAGTTTGGCTATATACTAGTAAATAATACCTTAAAGGTGAAATTAAAAAGCTCAAACCAATTAGGTATGGTCTATTTAAGATTTTGGAAAAGATTGGTAACAATGCTTTTTGGTTAGAGTTACCTCCATATATGTAGATATATTCCATGGTGAATGTTGAAAACATGAAACTATATGAGCCTCTTATGATCATGGATCAAGATGAGAATGTTAAAGTTCCTTATGTTGATGATTTTGATCCTTAATATCTTGGTGAGTTATAGGAATATGTTATTCTGGACAAGAGGGTGAGGAATTCACAAAGGGGAGATGTGGAGTACCTTTATGTGGCTCTAAAATGAATGCATTCAAGAAAAGCATTATAATAATTATTATAACACAACTAGATATTGAGAGGGGAGTGAATTAGTATATTTATTAACCTAGTCCTTTTCAAAACCTTTTAATGTAGATTAAAACTATATGTAGAGATCACAAACACACAAATATACACAACACAAGATATACCATGGAAAACCCAATATGGGAAAAATCACCATGAGAATAGCTATTAGAATCTACCATTCTAATCAAACCTCATAATAAGGAACCTCACTAGTTACAATGTTTAAGGGAAATAACCCTAAGGAGACACCAACACCCTAATTTAAGAGTTTTAACTCTAAGGAAGAACCCACTCTGTAATCTGAGCACCAACTCAGATTATCTGATGGTATCAACCTATCATATCTATAATAGAGCTACAACTCCAAATTACAATGTTGATTCATACAAGAATCTAATCCCCTATTCTTTGTTATAGGTCTGATCTGCAATTGTTCAGGCTTTGCACCTCATCTCCCTTTTCTTCCACTTTGCCTCTTTGCTTTTTTGTATATATATATATATATATATATATATATATATATATATATATATATATATATATATATAGATATATATATCTATTTGACGCACTTCATTAAAATTTTGATTGTTGCCTCTCTCTCTCAACTTGACTCTACTCAATCTAAAATAGCAATAGTTCAAACAAATTTTTTTTGTATCTTAGATGTCATATATATAAGCATTTGACCTAGGTTCTCATATCTTCACTATGTTCACACTTTTTTACAAGCATATTGCACTCTGTTCTAGCATCAGTTCATTATCTATTGAACTGTAAGTTTCCTACGTCTAGAAATCATGCATCACCATTGTAATTCTTGGTCTCATTACTATCTATAACATTTGTTAGACTCTAGTTTTGATGCACATGCACATTTACATAGATTTTATTGATTACATCAATCAAATTCAATGTCTATGTCATGATTCATGGATTACTTGCATGTTCCTATGTCTGACCATTAGATTGAACATATATTTAAATATAGATCATTGATCTTACATTTGGCACCATAATATGATGGTCTTTATATAAACTGGTCAAACATAAAATTCATTCATTTGATCGATCTCTAATAGGCTCACTCTTTTTATTAGATCCTTATACACTTCTAAACTTTAGTTATTCAACTTTAAAATTCATCCATTGATCTTTTTGATCCAAGCTTTTACATACCATTATATCTTCATACTAGTGTGATCTTTACTTCTATTTTGATGTTAAACATCAAGCTCTTTATCCCGTCTCATTGCTTCTTAAGTCTTTGGAATGCTTATGCTCTTTTTATCTTCTCAAACTTGCTCAATCTTTAACTCACCATTATGTTGATAAACCTCAAGCACTTTATCCCATATGAATCCACTTGCTCCATTGGATCTCTTTCCCATGATCATCTACTTACTATCAAATCTTCTGACAAGCTTGATCTTTATCTTTGCTTAGTTTTTTATAATGTGTCACTTGGAATTAACACATGCCTTCTACACATTAATATCAGTTTCTGCTATTGAGACACTTAGTATCCTTGCATTGATCATTGACTAGTTAACTTTGAACCACACTATAGATTTACTATTTAATGTTTCATGATTGTGGCATTTGTCATTAGCACATTTAATCGAAGGCACCTTTTATAATTTGATTTCACTACACTTTGTTGGATCTTCAACGTATGATCAAGTGTTATCCATTGATCAAATTGGGATAAATATTAAGTCTAAGACTTAGGAAATATAAAGTCTTGATCATTGCTTTGAGTCAGTAATTACTAGGTTGAAGGGGTCAATTTTACAACAACAACAAAGGCTTAAGATATAACTTAAGCTACTAGATCTTGGCTATATCTAGTCAACATCAAAATAGAAAATCATGTGAACACCATGACTTAAACCCTTAGTGATTAACTAAGAAACCCTATCATGTCCAAAATTAAAGATAATTCAATTATAGGCTCATCACTCTTCATCTAAACCTGTGGACCATATATCTAAGATGCTTATGAAAAAACCATAATAGGTCTTCTATTTATTTACTTTGTAAATGTCCATAAATGATCCTTGTAAAAGCATTATGACTTTGCAAGACCTTTTGTATATTTGACTATGGGGACCATTTTAATATTCCTAGAAGCCTAACTTTGGAACTGTATAACTTTTGTTGTGCTTAATCACATGACCTACAATTTAGCACATAATATCCTCTTTCATAGGGGATTTCCTCCATATAACCATATTCTCTAGAAACCTTCATATGTGTGAGATATGATATCATCAAAGTGCCTACTTAGCTTTATCTTACAACCTATAAATTTGACTAAGTGTTGGAAAACACTATCAAAATACCTAGGAGCCCAACTTTTCTTAAGCATATCTTTTTTTGCACTACATTGTGTGACTTGAGATTTAGCATGTAAAAACTAGGCTTAAAATGAACGAACCCATATGATCATTTTGTCCTGAAACTTTCATATGTGTGAATTTTGACCTCATCAATATGTTTACTTGGATCTGTTGAACCATTTTGCAAATTTTTCTAAGTATAGAACCTTAATGAATTATGTCTAAGTATCTAACTTTTCATCCTCATATCTTCTACTTTTCCTCATCGCATGTCTTCAGATCTAGCACATAATAACTAAGGACTAATGTGATTATAACCATATGACCAATTCCTCTAGACTCATACACATGTGGTAATGGTGATGTCATCAAACTACCTTCTCAAATTTTCTTGTCATAGCCCCAAAATGTCTAGATGATCAATATGAAGAATCAGATGAATTCCACTCATACACACAAACATTTCAATCATCCTTGACCTTTGATAGGATTCCTTGCACATATTCAAATCATAATAGTCAATTATAAACATCAATTACATGTTCATAATGTCTTTTTGACATCAATGACAATCATATTTCAAACAATCTCCCCCTTTGTCATTGATGGCAAACTAAATGCTCTGATCTTCTAATATTTTGCTCCTTCTCTGGCATTACTTGCATTAACTTCTGATGAGTATGAACTAAATATATTTATAGCAAACTTGATCTCCCTTAGGCAATGGCACATTTCCTAATACTCAACTTAGACACTTGATTTGCTTCTTATAAACTTTTGTAAAGAGCATTTGATTGTAATTTTTCTCCAAACTTTTGTAGGGAGCATTTTCTCTTATTCTCCCCCTTTGACATCAATGAAAAAGGGACTCTTTATAACTATTTTTCCAAATGTTTCTCCCCCTTTATTATATAAAGGAGCTTTTTCAATAATCTTCAACCATCAACTCATTATAACTTTGCAAAAGTATGCATACCTTATTTGCCTTTTCTCTTCTTCTTTTAGGGATTAACAAAGCTTCTATGAGACTTCCCCCAGACTCATACTTGATCACTAAGATCTAGTGATGTGTGTTAGGAGCCACCACTCCCAAATTCTATTTCAAATACTCAAATTGTTCCTTGGGAAGAGGTTTGGTGAATATGTCTATAATTTGTTCCTAAGTTGTCACATACTCCATTGTGACCTCTTGATCTGCAACCCTCTCTCTTAATAAGTGATAATTTATTGATATGTGCTTGGTTATAAAATGAATCATTAAATTCATTTTTATATTACTATCACTTGAATTATCACAAAGAATAGAGATAGGTGACTTGTACTCTACATTGATGTCTTTTAGTGTTTGCTTCATCTACAAAACTTGAGTGCAACATGCCACTGCTACTATATACTCTAATTCTACTATATAAAGATTAAATGACTCTTGGATTTTTCTAAGCCATGAAAAAATTCTATTTCAATGTAAAAATTCACCACCAATAATGATTATTTTTTCATCCATGCTTCCTACCCAATCAACATCTATATATGTTGTAAAAATGAATTCTTCACTTGTAGAATACCATAGGCCATAGTCAGTTGTGCTCTTGATGCATCTAAATATCCTTTTCACTATATTGACATGTGATTATTTGGGATCATATTAAAATCTTTCAACCATACACACTACTTTCATGATATCTGGTCTTGATGCAGTTAGGTATAACAAGCTACCTATCATTGATCTATACATAGTCTGATTTAAATCAAGGGACTCATCTTCTTTTCTCAACTTATAATCAAAAATAATTAGAGTACTAATTATTTTAATATCTTTCATTCCAAACTTATTGAGCATTTCCTTTGCATACTTGGTTTGGGATATGAATATCTCTTCATCAATTTGTGTTATTTGTAGACCAAGGAAGAAAGAAATTTATCCTAGCATAGACATCTCAAACTCACTTTACATTTGTGTAGCAAATTCTTTGCACATTTTTTTATTGATACCACCAAAGATGATGTCATCTACATAAACAACAATAATTAACATATGTTCAACTTCTGATTTGAATTATAGATTGTTATCCACACATCTTTTGTTGAAACCTTATTATTGTAGGTACTGATCCAATCTTGAATACCATGCTCTAGGTTCCAATTTAAGACCATATATATATTTGTTTACTCTACATACATAATATTATTGTTATGACAACTAAAAAAAATCAAGTTGTCCTATGTAGACTTCCTCTTCTAGGTTCCGATTCAAGAAAGTAGACTTAACATCCATTTGATAGACTTTGAAGTTTTTGTAAATAGAGAATGTTAGAAACATTCTTATAACTTCCAATATAGTAACTAGAGAAAATGTTTCCTAAAAATATATTCCCTCAACTTGTGCATATCCTTTTCACACCAATATTTCCTTATTTCTTATAATAGATCCATCCTCATTAAGCTCATTTCTAAAGACCCACTTTGTATCTATCACATTATTATTTGAAGGTCTTATAACTAATTACCAAGTTTTGTTCTTTTTAATTTTGCTCAATTCTTCATCCATGTCTTTTAGCCAATTCTCATCCTTTTTAGCTTCAACATATCTCTTAGGATCAATTTTAGACATTAGAGAAAAACTTACTTGCCCATTTTTTTGTGTAACCCTTCTCCTTGTCTGAACTCCTTCAGTCTTATTATCAATGATCTACTCTATAGGCTGATCCTTTTAAAAAAATATTAGAGGTGTCTTTTCTTTTACTTCCTCATGCTCTTCGTTAATTATTTCCTCTTCAAAATCTAATTCCTCATTATAGATTTTTTTGTCAGGTTCAACATGTTTCATGCCTTCTTCAACCTTGACATTCATGCTCCCTAAAATCTTGTGTAGCCTTTTGTTATAGCATATGTAGGATATGCTTTGGGTGGAATAAACAAGAAATATTATTTCATCACATCTTGATTTAAATCTTTCTTATTTTTCCTCCTTTCTCCTAATGTAGCATTTGCTTCCAAACATTCTAAAGTACTTAACAGAGGTAGGATTTCCATATCATATCTCATAGGAATTTTTGTCATGATTTAACCTTAGTTAAACTATGTCCAATATGTATACTACTATTTGGATTTCTTCTCTCCAATATCCATCAGGTAACTTGGCCTCTTTTAGCATTGTTATGTCCATCTCCTTTGTTGTCTTATTCTTTCTCTCGACAACTCTATTATATTATGGATTCCTTATTGTAGAGTAATGTATTTTGATCCCATGCTTCTCACAATACTCTATGAACTCATTTGAGGTGAATTATCAACCTTTATTAGATCTTAAACATTTTATTTTTCATCCAAACTCATTCTCCACAATGGCCCTAAAGATCTTGAATCTTTTAAATGCCTATGAATTATCCTTCAAAAAATTTACATGTGTTATTCTTGAATAATCATCTACAAATAACATGAAGTATCTCTCTCCTTTAGATCCTCTTGTCATAGTATGACCATAATGATCAATATGAACTAATTCTAGAGGATTTATAGTTACATGCTCATTTTTTTAAAAATTTGACCTTTGTTTACTTGCCTATTTGACATTCATTGCAAATAGTGTTTTTAGGTTTGGTTATCTTGGGCATGTGTTTGACACATTTATTTGTGCTTACTTTGACTAGGTTATCAAAGTTAACATGACCCATTCTTATACGGCATAACCAATTCTCATCAATCTTTCCTATCAAGTAGTTATTACCATTTAATTTAACAAGATTATATATATATATATATATATATATATATATATATATATATATATATATATATATATATATATATATATATATATATATATTACTTTCAATCCCTTTCCCTTCTGTAACTATTATTCTAGATCTCTTTAACTTACAACCTTCTACACTAAATGTGAGCTTATATCCATTATCACACATTTGGTTGACACTTAGAATATTATGTTTTAATCCTTCAACATAAAATATATCCTATGTAGGAAGTTTTCCATCTATATTCAAGATTATTTTACCTATAATCTTTACTATAGTCTTGTCTCCCAAGCTAACAGATCCTTCCTTACATTTGCTTAATTCGATGAACTTACTCTTCTCATTAGTCATATGCTTTGAGAAACCACTGTCTATCACCCACATTTTTTGTTCCTTAGCATGTAGTGTAGTTTGAGAAATCACAGATTGATCTTTCACTTTTCACACTTCCTTGGGTTTCTTATATGGCTTCTTTTTCTCCTTTTTAAAGACTTGTGAACATTTATTCACACTAGGAGGCATGCCTTTATTTACATTATATACTTTTGATCTTACAAATCTAGTTCTACATTATTTAGGTATATGACCAAAGTTATTGTAGTTATAACATATCACATTTGTATATAATAAAGGAGAAAATGAATTTCTATTAAAAATTTTTTTTCTCCTTAGATACAACTCTATAATTAATATCCCTATGACTAAATTGATTACAGGTATAAAAATAACCATAGAAAGATGAGCAATACATGGTCATAACATTTCTTTGAGCAGCATGAGGAGCTCTTCTAAACTCTAGATTCTTTAATCTCTCACTTTTATGTATCCATCTACATCAGTTACCTTTATCTTCCTCTTTTCTTCAAGTTTTTTTTCTCCTTTAACTTTCTTCACATCAACTATGTTTGTGTCTGTCTTTGCATCCTTTCAAGTTTTCTCTTTATTTGCTCCAAACTCTCCTAATTTAAAGTTTTCATATAGGTTAGTAGATGTACTAGTTCTGAAACTTTTTCCTTTTTCATAACCAAGACCTGATCTCTCTTTTAAGGATTTTGAGAGTTGATCAATTCATAAAGAATGTCTAATCTTCCTATCAACTTTAGAATTTTGCCTAGTTATTCTTTAGCTTTCTCAAGCTCTTTTCTCAAAGTCACTATCTTTAATTCTAACTTCATGCACTCATTAGATTTAGATTGTAGTTCAAGTTTGACTAAATCTTCTATTCTTTTATCCTCTTCAACTTATGCCTTTAAGCTCAATATCATCTGATTATATTTTTTTAGACTTTTGGACATTTTATCAATCTCCTTTTGTCCAAGCTTCTTCTATTTTGAGTTCTCTTTTCTCAACTTGTCTATTTTTTTGAGAGCATAGATGAGTTCACATTCAAAATCCACTTTTCCTTTTTATTCTTCATCTAAGTATTCAACTTATTCTTGATCTATAGAAGTTGATCCTATTGTCATCAATAATACTTCCTTTTCCTCAGCCACAAAAGCATAGTCATGATCATCATCAAAGCTATCACTATCATCCATTGAATCACTATCTTTTTTATGTATACGCCTTTCTTATTTTTGAAGAATTTATTCTTCTTAAAATAGTGAGGTTTCACTATTTTACTATTCTCTTCTTGCTTAGTGTTATCCTTCTTTTCATAAGGGCATTTAGAAATAAAATGTTATGCTTTACCATAGTTAAAGCATTTGAAGGGTAACTTACCTTTGTACTTTCTAGACCCCCTTCTCAATCTTTTGATATAGTTGGATTCTTCTTCATCAGTCTCCTCAGATATAGATGAGGATGCTTCTACTTTTACTTGCTTGGCTACTTTCAATACATCTTCTCTCTTAAAATTATCTATTTTTCTCATTCTCACCTCATAGGTAGTGAAGGTTCCATGCAACTCATCAATAGTGATTTTATTTAGATCTCTTGCTTCCTCTATTGTAGAGATTTTAGAGTCATACCTTGATGGCAGAGATCTTAGGAAATTTTTGACAATGAATTATTCTTTCATCTCTTCTCTAAGGCCTCTGATTACATTGACTATTTCATCTACTTTGAGAAGATAGTATACAATTTTATCTTCTTCAATCATCTTAAGGCTCTCAAACTTGCCTTTAAATGTTTGTAGCTTGGTCTGATTTACCTTGTCATCACCTTTATAGATGATATTTAATTTATTCTAAATATCTTGTGTATTTTGATAATGCATCACTTTGACAAACTCTGGATTAGATAATCCACAAAATATATCATTCTTTGCCTTAGCATTATTCTCATATGATTTCTTCGTATCTTGATTAGTAGGAGTTGTATTAAGAGATATATATCAATTTACCATAGAAATCCATACATCAAACCCTAATAAAGATAGATATGCTTTCATTCTTATACTTTAGAATGCATAGTTTGATCCATCAAAGAGACGTGATTTGTTTGATGAATATCCTTCTTGACTAGCCATTTGTGTCCATTGTTCCAAGATCTACTTGAGTTTATTAATATTATTCTAAGGAACTAGGGATTTTATACCAATTTTTGAAACATAAATAGATATTGAGAGGGGGGTGAATCAGTATATTGATTAACTTAGTCCTTTTCAAAACCTTTTAATATATATTAAAACTATATGTAGAGATAACAAAAAAATAAATAGACCTAGCACAAAATATACCATGTAAAACCCAAAATGGGAAAAACCACCATGAGAATAACTACTAGAATATACCATTCTAACCTAGCCTCATAATAAGGAACCACACTTGTTACAATGTTTAAGGGAATCAACCCTAAGGAGATACCAATCCCTTCATTTAAAAGCTTCAACTCTAAATAAGTACACAGTCCTTAATCTAAGAACCAACTCATATTATCTGATACCACCAACCTATCAGATCTATAATGGAGCTACAACTCTGAATTACAATGTTGATTCATGAAAGAATCCAATCCTATGTTCTTTATTATAGGTTTGATCTAAAATTATTCATGATCTACACATCATCACCCTTTTCTTCCACTCTACTTCTATGTCTCTATATATATCTCTATTTGACACACTTCATTAAACTTTTGCTTTCTACCTCTCTCTCTCTCAACTTGACTCTACTTAATTGGTAATAGAAATAGTTCTAACAACTTTTTATTATATCCTAGATGTCATTAATAATAATTTGATATAAGTTTTCATATATTCATTGTCTTCACACTTGTTTACAACACACATCACACTTTGTTATGGACTTAGTTCATTATCTATTAAACTGTAATTTTCCCATGTTTATAACTCATGCATCACCATCATGATTCCTAGTCTCATTACTATCTATAGCATTTTCTAAACTCTAGTTTTGATGCATATGCACATTTACATAGATTTGATCAATTACAACAATAAAATTGATTGTCTATGTCATGATTCATGGCTTACTTGCATGCTCTTGCATGTTCCTACATCTAACCATTACACTGAACATATATTTCAATATAGATCATTGATCTTACATTTAGAACCATGATTTGATGGTCTTTATTTAAATTGATCAACTTTAAAATGCATTCACTTAATCCATCTCTGATAGGCTCACAATCTCCATTAGATCCTTGTATGATTTTGAACTTTAAGTATTTAAATTTAAAATACATCCATTGATATTTTTGATCTTATCTTATGGTTATCATTAGATATTCATACTAACATGATATTTACTTTTGTCTTGACATTAAACATCAAGCTCTTTATCCCATTTCATTGCCTCCCAAATCTTTGAAACATTTATGCTCCATCAATATTATCAAAACTTTCTCAATCTTTTACTTTTCATTATGTTGATAAACCTAAAGCACTTTATCCCATTTGAGTCCACTTGATCTATTGAATCTCCTTTGAATGATCATCCACTCATCATTAGATCTTCTAATAAGTTCAATCTTTATCTCTACTTAGCTCTTGATAATGTGACACTTAGAATTAACATATGCCTTCTACACATTATTGTCTATTCTTATTATTGAGACACTTGACATCCTCACATTTTTCATTGACTAGTTAACTTTGAACCACAACATATATATATATATATATATATATATATATATATATATATATATATATGTATATATATATATATATATGTATATATATATATATATATATATATATATATGTATATATATATATATATATATAGTTCAATGATTCATGATTATGACACTTGTCACTAGTGCATTTAATTGAAGGAGCCTTTGATAATTTGAATTCACTATTCTTCATTAGATCTTCAATGTATGATTAAGTGATATCCATTGATCAAGTTGGGATAAATATTAAGTTTAAGACTTAATAAATATAAATTATTGATCACTACTTTGAGCTAGTAATTACTAGGTTGAAGGGGCTGATTTTATAATGATGACAAAGGCTTAAGATACCATGTCCCAACTATATCTAGTCAACATCAAAATATAAAATCCTATGAATTCCATGACTTAAAACCTTAGGTATTAACTTATAAAAACTATCATGTCCAAGATCAAATATAATTCAATTTTGCGCTCATCACTCTTCATTTAGACCTACAAATCATATAGTTAAGATGCTCATGAAAATCCCATAATAGATCTTCTATCTATTTCCTCTAGAAATTTCCATAAATGGTCTTTGTAAAATCATGACAAATTTACAAAACCTTATGAATATTTGATTAAGTATGGGGACCATTTCAATATGCCTGGATGGTTAACTTTGCAATTGCATAACTCTTGTTTCACTTAGTCATATGACTTAAAATTTAATGCATAAGATCCTATTTCATAGGGGATTCCATCCATATAACCATATACTCTAGACACCTTCATATGTGTAATATATGTCATCATCAAAATACCTACTTAGATTTATCTTGCAACCTGCAAATTTGACTGTGTTGGAAAACACTATCAAAATGCTTGGGAACCCAAATTTGCTCAAGCATATATTTTGTCATGATAAATTGCATGACCTAATATTTAGTGCATAGAAACTATGCATAAAAATAAACAAACCCATATGATCATTTTATCTTGTCACCTCCATATGTGTAAATTTTGACCTCATCAATATGCTTACTTGGCTTTGTTGAACCCTTTTGCAAATTTATCTAAGTTTAGAAACTTAGTGAATTATGTCCAAGTATCCAACTTTGCATCCTCATATCTTCTACTACTTTTTCATTGCATGTCTTCAAATCTATCACATAATAAATAAGGACTAATGTGATCAAAACCATATGACCAGCTCCCCCAAACTCATCCACATATGGTAATGGTGATGTGGGCAAATTGCCTTATCATATTTTCCTATCATAGACCCAAAATGTTTAGATGATCAATATGAAGAACCATATGAGTTATACTCAAGAACACAAGCATTCCAATCATCTTTGAACTCTAATAGGATCCCTTGCACATCTTTAAATCATAATACTCAGTCCTGAACATCAATGACATGCTCATAATATCCCTTTTGACATCAATGACAATCACATTTCCAACAATGTAAACTAGAAAAGTGATGGAGTTATAACCTCACTTATTATCTGAGTAAAACTAGACTTTTGGTGGTCTAAAATATTATTAGTAGGGTTGAATAATATAGGAGGATCTCCATAATTAATCCAATCATATGGTCTCAATTTTTTTAAATATTTTCACATATAAAATATCATCATTATATTTCCAATGCAATTTGAATGGAAGCAATCTAACAATGTATACAAACTTTATGGTTTGATGAAATTGGATCCAAATAGGTAAAAATATGGATAAGGTGTAGTGATGACATCAATAAATGACATTGATCAATCACATTTTTCTACGTGGACTAATAAGTGATTGAAACATGGACAAATTATATGTTGACATGTGGCATGTGGCATAAAGTGTTTTTGGTCACATATGGTAGCCTTCCTCTGGTCTTCGATGGTCAATTATTAGGGTCCACATTTTGTATGGAGGGGGGCCTTGCCACTAATATTCAATACATAATGGGAGTGAACTTGGATATAAACTATATTGTAGGATACCCATACCTAATTTAGGATTAATATCTCAATGTTTACAAATAAATAGAGCCTAAACCCCAATGTAGCATCTCCTCCAAGCCAAGACCACGTTTTAATCAAAGGATGGTTTCTTTGACCACTTTACAATGCAAATGAATATCATTTAAACCATTTTTGTAATACATCCCAATGAATTTGGGATAAAGGATATAAATATGGCATGCTAATATGGGGCTTGGTGTATGGTATTCAAACCTATCATCCCATACCTCCCTTTTTTGGGTCTTAACCATCATGCCACACTCTAATTTGGGAAAAACAACCAAATATTTACCTTATATCATTTAATTTTTGGATTCTTATGCCTAAATGGAAGGTGTTTTGGGGTGATTCAAATCCCTATCTTTGGATTAAAAATATAAGGACTTGAAAAATGAACCAAAGGATCTTGAAACATTATAAAATGGTAAATTTTATAGTTGTTCAGTAACATTTTAGCCCCTTATTGGGAGAAATCAAGTTTATGGTTATTTTATTATAGGAAGAAGAAAATTGAAGGTGAAGATTATATTGTAGAAAATTCCTAGAGGTAGGATAGGGATTTTTGAGTAGGTTGTATATCAATTTGATGTAAAACGAAAGAAACAAGTATACTTTTCATCATTTTAATGTATCAGTTTGTGCTTTAAAGTGGACATATATACTTATCCCAAATAGGTGAACTCTATAATAAATTTATTGAGTATTATTCTCTATTCTTACTAGTTTCTTGATTTTAGTTTAATTTTTAAATACTAATTTTTATTAAATAATCCAATTTTACAAAAATTCACGAAAAATTGATTAAGTATTCAAAAATGGATATTTTGATTGAGTTTGAGTAAACACCCCATTTTGGATAAAAAATAATAGAAGGTATGGGGGTTCATGGAACCCTTTGTTGATTGAATTCTAGTTTATTTAAATTAGTGGTATTAGAAACATGTTTAGGTGCTATGGATATCTAAATATGGTGCATAGTAGAATTAGGAATTATATCATGGTATTTTGGTAAGTTTATATTTGTTATTTTTAATTCACATGAATGTGTGCTTTTAGTTATTTATTCATTGTTTATTTGTTACTTGCACTTATTTTATGTAATTAATATTTGGATATTATAAAATATATGGTAGTATCAAATATTTGAATTTTAATGAAACTTTTAATTCAGTGATAATGAGTTAATCACCATATGTAATGAAACCTGATTGGAAATTAAAAAAACTCGAGTGTAATGAACATGTGGTAATGGAACTTCTAGTTTTACAATTATCACTATAGTTGATGTATTTATATAAATATCCTATGAATCTATATGTGTTGGTGTAGGTACCCAAATTTGTTTTGTATGTATTCCCCCTCCATGTGTCCCTCTATTGGGAGTTTATTCAAATAATGGATCCTTGGTAGGATCAAGTTGGGAAATATCAACCCTAGTAGAGGGCACACTAGGATAAGGAATTTTACTAGTGGTTATCTTCTGCAAAGGTTGATGGCCCATTCTTTCCTTAAAAAGATTAGCATGGGACATCTTTACCCTTTTATAATAAATTATATAAGAAGTGGGGGAACTTTTTTAACGAGAGTAAAACAATCATTATCATGATGCTAGTTTATACCATGGTAAGTGTAAAAGTGTTATCCTTTAACCTTTTCAAATTTTTGTGGTGGGTAATGAAAATTAGGATGAAGTTTTATAATTTATTTAGCCAATATTCTATGCAATATATCATGTGGTCTATCTTGGTAATAATCAAACTGAAGTGGTTGCATTTTTTTATAGGCATATTGTTTAATTATAAGAGGTATTTTGTAAGGATGTTCCTTTCCTTTCTTTAATACCTTTACTTTTTGTTCTTTGGTATGTAGTGTTGATTCTACAGAAGGGTCCTAAAGTGGTTCATGTGGATATTCTTGTGTTTATTATTTTATTTGAAATAATTTATAATACCATGCTTGCCTTGATGTGGATAAATGGTTCGTCTAGTTTTGGTAATCATTAAAGGACATACATATTTATGCACATCCCAATATAAGGTTTTAAATGAAGTAAAAGTCTTATGTAATGTTCTTTCTCTAAGTGGAGAAAGAATAACCCTAATAAATATAAATTAGAATTTTATATCTAAGGGAATATAGTTTAAGTAATATAATATATCCTTAAATCCATTAACATTGTCCTGAATGGACTCATCCTCATTTTGTGTTAATATTTACAAATGTTCCAATGGAAACTTAGGTAAGATATATTGATGAAATTTTTATAATAACACATATTGAAGTTTGATGTACGAGAATATAAAGGGGGCATAGTCATTTTAATTTGTATATGTTGTTTTAGGTGAATTTGAATGGTCTTCCCTCCAAAATATTGTACTTCAAATGTTGAACTATTTATTTTGTCATGAGGTGGCCAATAAGCCATTATTAGTGTATTAGAGGACAAATTTAATGTTTGAAGCTCATGAAATCCTCATCATTGTGTAGTTTGAGGTGGATCAAGTCGTATTAGGAATGAGTCAAGTGTTTGTTAAAGACTTTTCCAATCAAGGCATGTTATTGAACCTTTGTAGGGGTTGGTTCAATAGTTTTAGGAGCATACAAGACTATTTTCACTATGCAAGAGGGCAAAAAAATAAGTTTTGAAGGTGTGAAAAAATTCATACCAAGGACTAAAAAATGATGATGTACAATGAGTTCTTGATAATAAAGAATAATTTTAGGGTTTTGGTGTCATTTGAGTGTGTTTTTATCAAAATTGCTTAACACTGCTATGCCTTTTCTATGTAGGGTAGCAAGCTTGACTTTAACAGTCAAGGCTTCAGAGTGTTTATATGTGTTGTGAGATTTTAGAGATATGGAGGTAAATAAAAATACCTCACAATTTATTTGGGGGTCTGAAACCTTGTAACAAGCCATGTAGGCCCTAATTAGCCCTTAGTGCCCTCATACTAGGGCAAGGTCTAAAATAAGATTGTACATTTGGAAAATTATGAAACTTGGTAGTTTTACCTTAAATGTAATTATTAACAAGCATGCAAGAGTGTAGAGCTATATACACCTCATGTGCCATGTAGGTATAGGTGCTAGTTAGCACAATAGGACTATGTTTTATGTGTTTGGGAGTCCACACATGTGGGAAAGGTACAAGAAAGATTAAGATAGGCTAAAATAATCTAAATTCACATTATAAAAGAGTTTTAGGGTTAAAATCCTTAGGTAAGTGCTTGATGTTTCATGATAGATTTCATCTAGGCCTAATTAGGTCTAGTGTAGGTCTAGAAAACCTTATACCGTACAAAAGAACCCCATCATAATTTCATATATGTTGTATAATTTAATAATGGGTATCCAAATATATGTTTATATCTATTTTATATTCAGTATGTATAATTTAATAATTGGTATCCAAATATATGTTTATATCTATTTTATACTTAGTATATGAAAAGTTATGGCTAGGAAACATACCCAGTAGGGCTACAAACAATTACCCTATCTAAAGGGCAATTAAGGTCTAAAATCATCAAATCAGCTAATCAAGGTCTATGGAGAGGTGAGTTTAAGTGTGTTAGTAGTTATCAAGTATTTATTATTGTATGGAGGAGCTAATGTGTGTTCATCCAGCTAATATTGTATTTGTTATTATCCAAAGCACCTAAAGGTGAATGTTGTCAAGTTAAGGTCTGCAATCTGACAACAAAGGAATTTGAGCAAATTTATCCACTATAAATGGTAGATGTCTAAAGATAAAAGGTAGAAGATACAAAAATATAAATTTTACAATTTGAATGGGGTCTTGAAATGTTGTTTTTTTCATTTTATTTATTTTTTATGCTTGTTGTCTTGGCATTGGTAGACTATAGGTTTAGTCACTAAAATGGTCATAATTCATAAAATATTAAGACAAATGATATAAAAATTAGAGAGAATTTAGGGAAGATTATTCTTTATCTAATGTAAGTGTTATTTTGACAAAGTAATCTCTAAATATTTAGATATAGATTACTTTTTTTTATGATTTCTTGTATGTGTATATTTTTGGGAAAGTAAATAAAGGTTTCATGAGAAATAATATCAAATTAAGACTTTTGATGTACTATGAAGGTTGATTCACCTAGATTATGCCTAAACACACATGTGTACATGATTTAAGAGCTTTGCTAAGGTGTAAACCTAAAAATGACCTATTAGTCCTATTAGGATTTTAATGGGTTAAAGAGTAAATTTACAAGTTGTATAAATATCTTTGGCTATAAGATAAAGATCATGTTTTTCACCCAATTGGTGTATATGGGTTTCATAATTATGGTATCATATCACCATATAGAATAAGAGCTCATAGGGTCATAGGAGAACCTAATTGAGAGATAGAGGTGTGAAAGGTGATATCCAAAAAGATAACAAGATTGCATTGATGGTGAGTATTTATAGGTTGTTGTAAGGGTAGAGTGTTAATGATGTCCATGAGAGTACATGTAGGTGTTGATCAAGAAAAGATGACAAAAAAACAAATAAGGGAAGACTTAAGTAGGGAACATAAGGTAATCATGATGGTGATTAAGTTATTATTATCCTTAATTTGTTGATTTTATAAAATAAAGAGATTGTAGAAAGAATTAAATGGTAAGTTGTAGGTGTTTGGAAGGAATGAGAAGCAAGGGGGGTTGTTGAAAACCTAAGGAAAGTGAGTAAGTGATAAGAAGAGTCTGAATCCATATAATCTTGGTAAGGAAAGATAGCTAGTGAAATATCCAAGGTGAGCTTGGAAGAGAGCTTAAAGAAGAAAATAAATAAGTCCAAGGAAAAGGACTAGGAGATTACCAATAGACTAGGATGAAAAAGACCTAGGTGAGGTGCCAAAAATTAAGGTGAAATAGACTTGTTAAAGGAAGTAGGTCCAAGTGAGGTCTAAGGTAGGGGAATAATTAAAGATTAAATAAAAGACATGGATATGTTTCTAATAAAATGGAAGAGCATCAAGGTACATGAGTTTACCAAGAAGAAGAGAAGCATTTCAAGACAAAAAGGAATGACTAAAGTTAATTTTGATAGAGAGGTAATCAGTTTATGGAAATATTTATTAGATATTGAAAGCATGGTTAAGTTTTGTGTGTAGTCAAATAAGAAAACTTGGGTATGGCCAATGAAGAAGAGGTTGAGATGGCTAATTGATCTCATGGTGAAGAGGAGAGAGAGGCAAAAGAAGGTAAACATGAGGAATGAAGTCAAAAGAGACAAGAATACAAGGAAGATGTCAAGTGGGAAATAATATGAATAGGTTGTGAAGAAGGTTCTCATTGTGGAGAACAAGGATATAAAGGAAAGAGAATGTGAAGTGCCAAAAGGATCACTTTAAAATATGAGAATGTCCATGAAGGAGGCATTCATGGGGACCTTGTGTTCTCTTTTTTTAATTTCTAATATTGTCTTTGAATGGGTAACTACAAGTATGAACATCCTTATGAATAAGGTCAAGAGGAAGACCTTGAAAAGTGAGAATATTGGTTTAAGAGCAGCCACAAAGCACACACGTGAGTATGAAAGCATGAGAGAAGAGACTAATTATATATACCAAGAAGAATAAGTACATTTCCTAATGCATGAGAAAGGTGTTGAAGACCTTAGTAAATTTTGAAAATGAGGAAGAAGTTGAGTTCCATGATGTTATGGAGTACTTGGAAGAAATAAGTGAAAATCCATGCATAAAAGAAGATAGTTCAAGAAATCAAGAAGCCATGCAAGCTAAAGAATCCATGGAGCAGCCCAACAAGAAGGTAAAAGTGGATTCAAAGGTAAATTTTAATCATAATAATGAAACTTTTGATGTATAGGTTAGATAAGACAAGAAGATGATGTATGCATCAAGTAGAGCAATTAACCATGGATATGTGGTACATAAATGGATGGTAAAGCATACATCCAACTAGCAGGTTCTTAAGAAGACAAGTTTATCTTCTAACACTAATTTTTATCATACTTGTGATAAAAATGAAAATATACAAAAGGATGAAAGGACAAATAAGGTTGATATCTCAGTACTGGCATAAAAACATGGTTACAAAGTTCCTTAATGGCTTAATAAGTCAAATGTTAAGGTGAAGACTCAAGTGTGGGTGCCTAATAGTGCAAGGAGTGATGAAGTTACATCTCAATAAAGTGTGTGTGATGGTGAGATTGAGAAAGTAATGATAGCACCAAGGAGTCAATGGAAGAGGATTGAAGTAGGTTCAAGAAAATAAGAGCATGAAGGTGAAATGATGAATGTAGAAGATGTAATCCATGAAAACAAAGAGCATGAGGATTACATTAGAAAGATGAAGGGTAAGCAAATTATTTGTGCTAATTTGAATGATTTTTATGAGTATAATTATGGTTATTTGTCTCAATTTAGTTCAAGAGAAGATGAAAGGTGGATGTCTATGCTAACTAATATGCAGCCTAGAGAAGGGTATGATTTAGCATGAAAAGATCCATATGAAGAACATAAAATCAGAAACTTTGTGTCTTTAGGAAAAACTAATGTTTTAGGTAATAGCTATGAAATCCATTTGGAGAATTGTGTTATAGAGGAGAGATAGTGGAAAATGAGCTTCTATAAAAGAAGAAATGAAGATGAGAATTAAGATAGGATAAGACAGAGGACAATCAATCCTTAAGGTTGATGAGCCCTAATTTGATGGATAAGGTGGAGAGAGTGATTATTTCTCATTTAAAAGAGAAATGAGGGTGTTGGAAGAGCTATTTGAGCATTTTAAGAGGTTAATTTATGTAGGAAGATCATATTTCAAGGAAGAGGATGTAGGTGAAGAGTAGTTATGTCCTAGATTTAATGAGGGATATGATGATGTAGATGATGTCATATTGAGTAAGGAGTTGGATAAGATATAGGATTTATTTAGTCCTTCAATAAAGCTACATAAAAATGCATGTCAGGTTGATAACAACATTTATGAGATTAAGGATGAGTTAAGGCAAGAGCAAGACAAGATGGTAAAAGCATATTTGGACAAGGAGTAGTAGAGTGAAGATAATCAAGAGACTTTATGGTCTAAAATTTTTACTTCTAATACTAGTTTTGATGTTTTAAATATAAGTCTTGAAGTTGTGAAGATGAATGACACCCATAACTCAATGAACAAGCCCATGAGCCATGAAGATCAAGAAGATATATACGAAGATGAAACATGGAAATGGGATATTGTAGATTAAAAAGAGGTAATAAGTAAATACGAGAAGAAAGAGAGAAACAAGAAGAGGAGAGATAAATAATACATCAAGAAAGCACTATAAGAGAGACAATGGGATCTAGGCATACAAAGAAGACTAAATTTGAGAAGAAAGCACAAAGACATTTGAACTGAAGTTCAAATCTTTTATTACCTTAGGAGTCTAATGCAGGAGAATCTAAGGGGGAATAGTAATTTTCATTTGTATAGGTTATTTTAGGTGAATTTGAATGGTTTTCCCTGTAAAATATTATACTTCAAATGTTGAACTATGTATTTTGTCATGAGGTGGCCAATAAGCCATTATTAGTGTATTGGAGGACAAATTTAGTGTTTTAAGCTCATTAAATCCTCATCATTTTGTATTATGAGGTGGATCAATTCATATTAGGTATGATTCAAGTATTTTTTAAAAACTTTTCCAATCAAGGCATATTGTTGAGCCTTTGTAGGGGTTGGTTGAATAGTTTTAGGATCATATAAGACTATTTTCACTATGCAAGAGGGGAAAAAAAGAGTTTTGAAGGTGTGAAAAATTCCATTCCAAGGACTAAAAATTGATGATGTAAAATGTTTTCCTAAAATAAAGAATAATTGTAGGGTTTTAGTGTCATTTGAGTGTGTTTTTTATCAAAATTTCTTAGCAGTGCTATATATTTTCTATGCAAGGCAACAAGCTTGACTTTGACAGTCAAGGGTTCAGAGTGTTTGGATGTGTTGTGAGAGTTCAAATAGATGGAGGTAAATAAAAATCCCTCATAATTTATTTGGGGGTCTAGAACCCTATAATAAGCCCTATAGGCTCTAATTAGCCCTCACTACCCTCATACTAGGGTAAGGTATAAAATGAGATTGTACAGTTGGAAAATTATGAAACTTGGTAGTTTTACCTTAAATGTCATTTTTAACAATTATGTAAGAGTGTAGAGTCATACCTCATGTGTTGTGCAGGTATCTCACCTACCCTATCCTCTAAGTGTTAGTTATCACAATAGGACTATGTTTTATTATGTTTAGGAGTCCACACATGTAAAAAAGGTATATAAAATATTGGGATAGGATAAAATCATCTAAATACACCTTATACATTAGTTATAATGTCTAACTCCTCAAGTAAGTGCTTGATGCATCATGACAACTTTCATCTCAGGTGTAATTAGGTCTAGTACAGGTCTAAAAAACCTTCTACCATACAGAAGAACCCCACCTCAATTTCACATATATTTTATAATTTAATTATTGGCATCCAAATATAAGTTTATATATTTTTTATGCTCAACATATGAAAATTTTTGGCCTAGAAACATCCCCACCAGGGCTACAAACAATTACCCTATCCACATGGTAGTTAAGGTGATCTAAAAGCATTGAATCAACTAATCAAGGTCTAAGCAAAGGTGATTTTGAGTGTGTTGGGAGTTATAAAGTATGTATTAATGCATGGATGTGCTAATGTGTGTTCATCTATCTTATATTATATTTGATATTGTCCAAAGCACCTAAAGGTGAATGTTGTCAAGTTAAGGTTTGCAGTCTGACAACAAAGGAATATGAGCAAATACGTACACTATAAATGGTAGATGTATAAAGATAAAAGGTATAATATACAAAAATATAACTTTTAAAATTTTAATGGGGTATTTAAATTTTGTTTTTTTTTCATTTTATGAATTTTTTATGCTTGTTGTCTTGTCATTGGCAGATTACATGTTTGGTCACTAAAATGGCCATAACTCATAAAATATTGAGCCAAATGATCTAAAACTTGGATAACATTTAGGTAAGACTATTTTTGATATAATATAATTGTTATTTTTATTAAATAATCTCTAAATATTTAGATATAGATATCTATTTTTATGATTTCCTGTATGTGCATATTTTTGGGAAAGTGAATAAGGGTTTCATGAAATATAATGTCAAATTAAGCCTTTTGATGTACTATGAATGTTGATTAACTCATATTATGCATAAACACACATTTTTACATGATTTAAGATATTTTATAAGGTGTAAACTTTAAAATTACCTATTAGGCTTATTAGGCTTTTAATGGGTTAAAGAGTAAATTTGCAAGTTGTATAAAGATCCTTGGCTATAAGATAAAGATCATGTTTTACACCCAATTGGTGTATATGAGTTTCATAAAAGTTTTTTGAACATTGATAAAGAATAATTTGGGATACTATAAAACCAATCAAGGACCTCTTGAGCTAAACTTATATGGAAAGATTCTAATAATAAGCATCTATATTGAGCCCAACGTTTAAAAGATTGTATATATTATTTTAAATGAGTAGTAAGATCCCTTGACCAATAAATTAAGATAAATTAAGCATGATAAATTTTTAAGGATAAGGATATTAAAAAACATACCAAATGAGAGGTTTTTCTTCTAATATATCCTTTTCAAATGTAACCTCATGAGAATAGACTTGCAACTTAAGGGTATTCACTTGTTGAAGATCCCCCATGGTAGTCATGATGGATAACATATCACAAGTCTATATCAGTAAATATGTTGGAATTTTAATTGAAGGTTGTAAAATACCACTCATGTGAAACATATGAATGATAATCTCTTTACTTCCCTCTAAAATGGGATCATCATATGGGTTGTAAATATTTAGTAGAGAGTCAAGTATGTCAAGTTGAATAGAATTATGGTTGATATTATTATCATTACAAGGTAATGTATTAATTAAAATATCTTGATATTCAGTAGTAGGATAAATGTTTTCACTTGTAAAAACATTTTCCTTTTTAGTAAAAAATGTGAGGGAGGGAGAGAGAAAACATTTTCTACTTTGTTTGAATTATCAAGAGAGAGAAAGATGCAATGTTAACTTTCATGTGTACCTTTCAAAGAAGGGAGAGAAAATGCAAGTATACTTTATACTTTTGGTATATCATTATCATGTGAGAAGGAGACATTTAATGTAAGATTTTAATTTTTTCCATGCAATGCACTTTTACTTTTCTTTGATTTATATGACTTGATTTTCAAAAGGGAGGAATAAAATGAACTTGGAGGTTGTTCTTCTAATATATTATTTCCAAAGGTATCCTCATGAGAATAGACTTGAAACTTAAGGGTATTCACTTGTTGAATATCCCCCATGGTAGTCATGATAGATAAAATATCATAAGTTGATATCATTAAATAGGTTAGAAGTTTTCTTAAAGGTTATAAACTACCACTCATGTGAAACATAAGAATGATAAGCTCCTTACTGCCCTATAAAATGGGATCATCATATGGGTTGGAAATATTTAGTGGAGAGTCAAGTATGTCATGTTTAATATAATTATGGATGATATTATTATCATTACAAGGTGATGTATTACTTAAAATTTCATGACATGTAGTAGGAGTAGGATAAATATTTTCACTTGTAAAAACATGTTCCTTTTTAGTATAAAATATGAAAGACGGAGGGAAAAAATATTTTCTACTACATTTGTAATATCAAGAGAGAGAAATATGCAATGTTATATTTCATTTGTACCTTTCAAATAAGGGAGAGAAAACTCAAGGCTACTTTATACTTTTGGCATATCATTATCATGTGAGAAGGATACATCTAATGCAACATTTTACTTTTTTCCATGCAATGCAATTTTACTTTTATTTGATTTATATTATTTGATTTTCAAAAGGGGGGAATAAAATTCACATGGTAATTGAACCATATCCATAAAAAATTGCATATTTATTAATATATTTCTTAGGAATTTCACATGCATTTTCATTATTCCATTCAAAAAAGATAGGAGAGGAAGTAGTGTATTTATTTTTATCACTAAAAGTTAGATAAAGAGGATTACTTTCACTATTTTCATTTGGGTTTTCCAAAAAAAGGATAATATTTTCAACATTGACATCATTTTGTAAAGAAGGCACACACTCAATTATTTCACTATTGTTATAATTGGAAATAGAATTAGATAAATCAATTGTTTTATCATTTTCCTCATTGTAAATATAAGAAGATAATTAAATATTGGATTCATATTGAGAATAAATGCATGAAACCTTTTAACTTTTAACATCTTGAATTCTAAAATGTTCTATGTATATTGTATGTTCCTTATGTAAGGCACTAAAAAATTTAATATTTGTAAATTTTTATGTCATTCATAATTGAAAAGATAATAAATAGGATAACTAGGCCCTTCATACCCAAGGGTAACATCATCACACTCATAACCTTATGAAATAATGTTGTGACTATCAACGTGTTCATTTATACTTGCATTTACATCATAATTTCTTTCATTATCATAATTATAATCAAAATAAAGAGTTTGAGCATGTTTTTGATATTCCATGAGATATTCATATGTAATGCATTGATCATAAATAACATTAAACAAACTATACAAAGGAGTGGGTTTGGCATGGCCTTTAATAAGGGACTCCATAAGGACTTCAAATTTGAACTTGATGTAAAATAAAAGAATCACAAGGCTTAGATAAAATATATAAGAAATAATTCCTTAATATATACCCATCAAATAAATCAAATATGAAAAATAAATATAGGAACCTAAAAAAATTGGAAGAAGGAAAAAACCCTACATGCAAACTAAGGTTGGTTCAACCAACATAGGTAGGTTCACTAGAATGTTTAGCCATAAATTGAGATGGTTAAATATATTTTAGGGTTAATAATATAAAAATAAATAATCACAAGAGTGATAAATAGATATATAACAATTTAATTAATTTTCAAACTCAAATAGAAAATATTCTGAACTTATAATACTAAGATATGCTAAAAATGGAAAGTATAACTATTGATTGATATTGTAATAAATTATAAACAAGATTACTTATCTATTTTACTATTTGATTTTATATCTAGGATGAAATAATATAGAATTTTAATATATCTATAAATTTTCATTTTGGAACCTCAGATGCTTGCATCAGATCTGTATGGTTACATCGATTATATTATCTAATTTGGACACAGGTGTCTAGTATAAAATATCAGTTTTATATAGATGCAACCACCTAATTGATGATGTGAGTTTTATATACACCCATAGATTTTATTACAAGGTTTCCTCTAGAATTTTAGGTTTAGTGAACAAAATCACTCCAAGGCACAATTTGTAGGGTATTTGGTTTTATAACAACATGTTGGTAAAATAGTGGTTGAGTGACATAAATTGTTTACCATGGGTGAGCCTAAAACTAATTAGAGTGAGTGGAAAGATGATTATTTCTAACTAAGGTGGGTAGGGTTGTAAAATAAACTAAAAAAAGAGGTAAAAGTAAGATGGTAAAAGGTCTATGGGAAATATAAGGATAAAGCCTTTCAAGACTAATATTTGAGCTCAAGTAGGACAAGATATCTAGACCAATACTTGTTGTGAGCTATTATGGAATATAAACAATAAAATATAGTGAAGATTTAAATGTAACAAGAACATAATATACTCAAACATGTATAAATAAAAGGTTGTCTAATTGCATATTGCTATTGCATGTCTACAAGAGGATTATGATAAGCATGCAAAAAAAATTTAAGTCAGGTATAGATAAAAATGAAAGATTGTATTTTAAAATAGATACCTGATGCATAATTTTAGTCACTAATGTACCAAAATGATGGAACATCCTAAGCAATACACATAATTGGAGAAGAATAAATATTTTCACATCAATACCAAGTCAAGAAAAACTTCTTTGAATTTCATATTAATCTTAATATCCAAAATTCTCTCTGCTTTATGACTAGGAGGTGATATGTACTTATATTATTGGGATGGGGAAGACCTCATCTCTTCAAGCTTTGCCTAATTTTACAAGTCTAAAAATAGAACCTCTAGTTCAAAAATCATGCATGGATGCATGTTATAATGATAACATTCAAAATAGACTTTCCATCCCAAAATAAATTATGTATGTACAATAATAGATGGGGAACTCAAAATATACTTTTGATCTTAAAATAAATTATACATTTACAATAATATATGGGTAACCAAAGTCCCAATTTTATGATAATCATGAAAATACATAATTATTTTAACATTATAATACTAGCACCATGCCACTACTATAATTAACTGATGAAGATACTACAATTGTAAATATGGTGTAGACTGAGATCTCTATGAAGCTAGGGGCACTAACTATTAATTTCATGCATTATAGACCTAGAAGTTACCTCTTTTTCCTTTAGCACTTCACCCAGTGCATATGTTATATCAAATTCGTTGTTTCTTACCTCAATATTCAATAGTGAAGGATTCAAAATCTTGGATACTGAAGTCATTAACCTAATTTTCTATGCCTTTGAGATTTTAAACTCAACCACTAAGGCTTCAACTCTTATCACCCTATCATTTGAAAAACTCACAAATTGTATCACTTATTTTTTAGTTTTATATACTTCACCTTCCACTTCTTGTTTGAATTATTCTATAATCAAGTGAAGAAGGTTGTCATAATTGGGTTAATGTTCTAATTTCCATATCTGGGTGATCACCCTAGTTACCATCATATCAACTAAAAATTTTAATGCTTCATCCTCGTGATTTATAAAAAGACTTAGTAGATTCTTCATTGATCTATGCCAATTTAAGGAGGCATATCTTTTAGCAATCACATAGTTTAGGAACTAAGAATCATCCATGTTGGTCATAAAATTAAGCTTATCAAAGGCAGTGATTTTGAAACATTAGACTAGGAAGTTCAACCTATTTTAATTATCCTTCATCATGTTTCATAATGTAACCATATTTACTCTATGGGCTTGACTGGATGCTGTGGATAATCTAATGTTGAGAAATATGTTATATAGCTTTGTAGTTGCACTCCATACCTCAATCATCACCTCCTAAGGAACACGTATAATATTCATTTTTTCCACTTATTCAAGGCTTCCTTAATGCTTTAGTGGATTTTTTAGTGCCATCCCAGTAGAATCAACCAAAGTATTGAAATCCTCAGTGTACTCCATATGGTCATTAGGGTTCCTCTTGGGTATTTTGGATAATGAAAACAAATTCTCTCTCTATTCAAATTCTATCTCTACCTTTGTCTATGTATTTATCATTTTCCTCTTCCTTACTTTTTGTATGGTCCCATTTTATTTGTCAAACTTTGTTGAGAATTTGGGAAGCTCTGCCATAACAACATTGTGCCTTTCATCTTGCACATTATGCATCTTCCTTACCCATTGAGGAACTATTAATTCACTTATCTCTTCTCCTTGGTTAAGTTTTGAATAAGTAAAGAGTTTAATGGTCAATAGAAGGGATGCATTTATTAGAATATATATGGTTGGAAATGAGGCACTTGTTTGTATGGGAACTTGGGGAAGTTTTTGACCTACTACTTGTCATGGAGAGGCCTCTTTCATTGATGTCACCTCCACCAATAATTTGATCAACCTTGGGGTTATTTCCATAGTCATGGTTGCTTTTGGCATATCTAGTGGCTAGGTCATGGGGATCTCTAATTGGGTTGCCTTATTTATTGGGTTTGGTGGCTTACTAAAAGTGGACACTATGACTAAATTCTCAAAATGGACCTTTTTAGGATCCCTTATTAATTTTGGTGTGGAAATAATGTCAAAATCTATACTAGTGATAATGGAAGTGGAAGATGCAATAATAGGTATCATTTTAGATAGACTTATAATTGGAATTTCTATAGTGGGTACTAAGGAAATAATGTAATAAACTACCTCATAAATATTTTGAGTTTGCCCTGAGGTGATCCTAAAAAAAGTATCTCCTCCTTCTTGTCCTCTTAGACTCAAAGATTTTGATTCCTCTAGCTCAATTTATTCATCATCTAGATGTGTTATCCATGTGTCTTAGCCATCTTATTTGTATGGATAATCAACCACAGGTATTAATTTTTTTGGTTCATCCTCTTCTTCCAACTCCATGGAATCCTTTGTATCCTTCTCCTCTTCCTCCATAATTTTTTCAATAATAGGGAGACCAAAGTATGTATTCTCTTCCAAATTTATACCTAAGGAATAATCAAGGGAATCCATATGATTTTTATGATATGTGAATATAGGTGGAGTGGAGGGTAGATGAGATGATGTAGGGATTATGAGAATAATTATGGTAGGAGTTGTAATGGTATGTGTTGAAGTGGAAGGTGTGGAGAGTAAAAAGGTTACTTGAGGAGACCTAGGAGATTTAAGAGAGCCATGGGCAATTAAAACTAAAGTGAACTTGTGTAATTGACGTGAAAGAAGGAAAAGGACTCATCATAAAACTAATCTTCCTTTGACTAGCTATGGTAATAGTTGGTTTCTCCATGGTTTTTATTGTCCCTAAGAATTTCTCGTATGAGGACTAGAAGAGGAACTAATTTGAGGATCAGGTAGTCCTCTCAAAATTTCCTTCCTAAGTAGGGGATTTAACTTCCTTTGTATTTTATATTAATCTACCCTTATCCTATGGATTATTATTCTACTTCTATGTATGTGATGATGTGCCTCTCAGATTTTTCATTAAGGGAGAGTGTGTATGACAATTCCACTTCCTAACATCCATGTGTTTCTTCTTCTTCTCTATACTTATTATCAATTGTAAATATTTTTAAACATTGTATGGAAGTTATGTTAATGTAAACTTCATGTCAAATTTTTATTTTTGTACCTAATATAGAAAATAATACTTTGTAATGGAGGTCATTATGCTATAAAAGGCTCCAAATATACTTAGTTGATTATTCATGAGAAACTATGAGATGTAGTCTCACGATCATGCTAGACTAAACCTAATTTCAAGTAGTTTATGGATTATAATTCCTTGTGTTTCAAAAGGTGATTTTTTTCCATGATGAAAGTTTTTAAATCCTTTAATTGTGTACATAGTATACTTCTTTTTTTTAAGGTGACTATGCTATTTATCTCCATTTGACATTAAGGGGGAATGTTAGAATATTTAATGTCTAAGTGGTGTAATTATAAGACCTTTAGTACATTTTAATTAATTAAATAATAATGATTTATTATTTATTAATAGCGGTTAATAATCTTTTATAAAATAATAATAAAACATAAATTATTTATTACTTATTGGTAAAAATAAAACATAATTATTTATTATTTTTTGTGATTTAAAACATTCTCAAGATGGTTGGACCCATTATTTATAATGTTCATCTCCCTTCACATTTCACTATAAGTAATGGTTTTACCCCTATTATGAAACATGTTGAAATATTAAAAATTATACGTGAATATGAATACTTGATGTATTTTAACTTACTCAAGTATAAAGTTTTATGAAGGCATTAAGAGAGGAAGTGGGAATGAGAAATTTCGTATAAGGGTTATATTAGTCTCTCAATCATTAAATATCACTTGTGGGTTTTTTAACCTCTTGGAAGTTTTCTTACTTTAAAATATTATGTAATGTGTTGATCTAATCATTGTGTTTTCATTTATCAATTAACTCTAAGTAGATTATGTTCATATGTTTATATGAAATTTATCATGGTGTCAGAGCCTAAGGGAGAGTAATTATTCAACTAAGTCATTATCAATTAATTTACAAATAATTTTTTTTAATTATATTTTTTCCACCTTGATTAGTTTGGTATAGATTGTGAGAAGTAGAATTTTTTTTAAAAAAATATTACATATTTATTTGACTCTTTATGATCTGGAAGGGAGAAATCGGGTAGATTAGGTAGTCTAAAGCCTATATAGACCCTAAAAAGGACCTATTTGGCTCATTCCATTTTCTATTTTTCCCTATATGTGACATTATACCACCTTTGTATGATCATTTTTGGATAAAATTTAATCAAAACTTCATATTTAAATCTCTATAGATTTTTTTCTTGCTTAAAAGGTTAAATCTTCTTATTTTTTATTTGTTTGAGCTTCTATAAGAAAATGTAGAGCATTTTTTCAAGATATGGATTTTTTTCTCTCCCATGGGTGCCATGTACAGCTAGGCATATTTATAGAATCACATTATGAGCCAAATATTATATTTTTAAGGTTGTAATGGCTTTATCTTGCAAAATTTTGAGGCAAATGGAGACCTGTGGAAGGAGATATGAGCTAATGAAGATCCACAAAAGTGCCATTAATCTTCAACTTGCCTACAACATGAAATAAAAGTTTAGTAATATTTTTTCAAAGTATTTATTAAATACATGAATTATAAATTACCTTTATTTTAAACAAGTTGGGGTGGGACCCTCTTGATGAGTTGTCATTTTTTAAAATAAAGGTAATTCTTCAAAAATAAAACTAGTAATTTTTATTTACTATTTTTACATGCACAGTAAAATTTTTTGTATATATATTTTTATTTTTAGAAAATAAATAGAAAATATAAATATAATATTGTGTATACAAATTTTGAATAGCCTCATAGATGAATTGGTTGTTACTATTTTATTAAAACTTAAAACCAAGAAGATCTCAAGTTCAAAACCCTTCAAAAAAATTATTTTTTTGGTCTTCTTGTTTAGGTTGGTAAAATTAAATTCAAACTAAATTAATTTGTATTTTATTATTGGTTTATGTGCCAAGATTCCTGCATTTAAATCCTTAATTAACCTATCAACCTTTTTTGACATTTGACTTAGTCAAAACCTAGATAAGAATAATCATGTAACCAAACTATGTTTAAGTTTTGGCACTTCTAGATGCATCTACATGGTCAATTTTATGTTTTGAAACCTTCTATAATTATTTTTATAACTTTTTTAATAATAGTGTCTAGGTAGTTGTTTTGAGTGCAACTATTTCAACACTTAGATTAATACAATTCTAATATATATTTTTGAATTATTTGAAATCTAAATTATGTAATCAAGTATAGTTTCATGTTTGATTCACTTTATTTTGGTAAATAGTTCAAAACCTCATTTAATTATTATTTTTTAAATAGTTTTGTTTTAGTATATTTTTGTGACACTTGTGATATCTTATTTTTTCATAACATTTTACAATTTTCTTGCTTTGTCTAACATTAAATTAAACAAATATCATGTGTTTACACTTCTAATCTATTTTTAATTTTAAATAAACTTAAAAATTCATATTAAAATGGGTTTATTTTGAGCATTTTTTTACTATCCTATTTAATGAGAAGTTATGGTTTCATCTCATTTTTCCTTAGATAAATCTCAAATGTTTAATGCAAATAAATATAATATATGAAAAATTCATGTTAAAGATAAATTTTTGGCTTGAAAGTTATAAAATATTATCATTGGAACTAAAAACCCCCTTTTGGAAAATATATGACCCTTGAGCTTACCAATGCATTTCATCAAAAATTATAGGAAGCTATATCCATTATCTTGTGGAGTGTTAAGTATGAATTCCTTCTCCATATTTGAAATAAGGAGTCTTCTATAAATTCCTAAAAACTCCTTGAATCTATGCATGAGGGAACTTTCCTCTCAAAAATTATTAAATTAATCCTTGAATTGTTGATTACACCTATGAAAGGTGATGAAAAGGTTGTTAATTTTCTTGATAAAATTAAGAATATTAAAACTCAGTTAGATAGATGTAATTTTAATTTAATTTAAGATCAATTATTTTATTTTATTATTTAGTTAAATATTCATGAAAATTTTATAAATTTCATTTCAATTTTGAATTTTAAGTATCAAACTGAGCAAGATATCTCTAACCTTACCACCTTATTTACTCCCCTGATTCAAGAAGAGCAAGTTATGACAAATTTTGATTCTAAATAGAATGACACTGGAAATTATCACCTTAAATAATATTTCTAATAATAATAAAAATTATAAATCTAAACTTAATTCTTCTAAAGATAAAATTAGAAACAAGAAATCTAGTAACAAGATTCATAAACCTAAGTTTAATACAAATCACAATCTATGTGGTAAATTTGGTCATAGAAGGGAAACCTGTTATAAAAAAAAATATAGAGTTAACAATCAATGTTATAAAAATAACAAAGAGAATAAATATAATAAAAACAAGTAGAAGAATCAAAACTTTAATCAGAATAATAATCATGATCAGAATGTTATTTCTTTATATACTACTTTATTTGCTTTAAATGAAAATGATTAGATAGATGTGCATCGCACCACATGAATTGATTATCTAATATTCTATATGATTATAGAGATATCTCTTAAAGATTTTTCTTAGGAGATAATTCATTTTTATAAGAAACTAAATAGGGAAAATAAAGTATTTAAATGTTGTTACTAATGATGTTTTCTATGTATATAAGCTTAAAAAGAATTTTCTATCTTGTTCTCAACTTACAAATGATAATTTAATTTTAACATTACTTAAATATAGATGGTCCATTAAAAATCAATTTGGTTCCTTGATTTTTTATGGTATTCAAAATAATACTTTATATATCTTCTCTCCTTTTGCATGTTTTCTTTCATAGCATAGTAAGAATATATCTCAATTATGGCATAAAAAATTAGGACATGTTAATTTTAAATATATATGATATGTCTAAAAATAATCTTTTTGTTGGAATTCATTATATCCCCTTTCATCATGAAACTTTTGAGGATTGCTTACATGGTAAGCAACATACTAACCCCTTTCATAAGAATCATGATGTGAATTTCTCACATCCTTTAGAATTGATTGATAGAGATGTTGTAGGACCTCTTGAAATTTTATATCTTAATGGTTCCTTATATATTTTTTTATTTATTGATGATTACAATAAAATGATATGGTCATATTTCATTAAAAATAAATATGACGTATTATTTAAATTCAAAGAATTTAAAATTAGCGTTGAAAATGTATCTAATTTTTCTATTAAGAGATTAAGAACTGATAATGATGGTAAATATATTAGTAAAGAGTTTTATTATTTTTATATTAGTTGTGTTATTTAAAGGGAATTAAAAAATCCATATTTCACTTATAAAAATTGTATTATTGAATGAAAAAACTGAACCATTATTGAGATGGCCAGAATAATGTTGCATTATGCAAATGTTTCTCCTAAATCTTATGGGTTGAAGCCTTGAATATTGTTAAACATATTATCAATATAATCGATGCATAATATTTTTATTTATCTACAAAAAAAATACATGTATTTTTATATCATTTCATTTACTTTGATAAAATTATGTTGTTGTTACTTTAGAGATACTAACTATATTGATAATGTCTCATCTACATTTTATTTGTTAATAAAATGATTTAGTTTGACTCTTGAAAAATGTTTACTACAATTACATTGGAATAGATATATTTTTATTAGATGAGAAAGAAAAGAAAATATATAGATATTATGATTTTTTCAATTCGTATGAGTTAGCATGGAAATACATTATATACATAACATCATGCTGAATTTGACAATATGATCATGTTTACTTATTGCATTTGGTAAAAAGATCATGCTCAATAAGTTTGGATCTTTTATAAAAATTCTTCCATTTTATTGGTGGGGAAATTCCATACTAATATGCTTAGATACTCTCATTTCATTACGTTTATCATTTGATTGTTTATGATAACATCCTTATATGCTTCGTTTCATAATAAGATATGTTATGAAATACAAATTGTAAATGGAGTTTGTATTATTGGCTCTTAATCATTTACTTTACTAATCATTTTATTAATACATCACTAAAATTATTTATTTCAATATCATACATGTTTGATTGGATGACTACATATTATGCTAAAATTATCCATAGTTGATGTATGGGAGCTTATACCTCAATATTTTGTTGAAGCATATTAAAACTTGTAAAGTTTTGATAAGAATCAATTGATAAAATGAGTTATTAGTATATCTAATGTTTGGCTAAACTTAGTATCATATTATTAGTAAATTATTTTATGTGTATCACATGATGGTTGGGTATGTTCATCTTGTCAATATTAGAGACATCCAATAATGAATTGCATACAATAATTTATGTTTTTTACTAACTTTGTAATCAAATTAGTGAACGTGTTTACCTTGAATATGACTTGATTATTTTAAATGCATTTTACCATATAAAAATATATGTCATATTTTTATGTATTTGGTTATTATGATGCTAACCATACTATGCTTTCATAATTTTTTAATATGTGTTTAAGTTTTGTGTAGGTGCACAACACCAAAAATTTAATAAATTAAAAATTCATATGTATTCTATCTGAGAGAAAGTCCTTAATGATGATATAGATCTAAAGTGTTTTCCTACAAATAAAATAGTAAAAGATATCTTCACAAAACCTCTTGGTGCTACCATGTTTTGGTAGTTTCTTGCAATACCAAACCTCTCAAAGTTTCCATTAAGTGGGAGTGTGCATGACAATTGTTGGACTAATCACTAGTCTCTCCCTTAGGTATTCATGACATGTACTAATAGCCTCCTATGGGTACTTATCTATCATTTTTATCAAGCATTGAAAGGTCAATCTTTGGGCACAATGATAAACGTGACTCCAACAAGTGGTATCAGATCCATGGTCATGGGTTTGAATCCCCTCAGGTAATGTTGAGGGAGGTATTGTTGGACTAATAACTAGTGTCTCCCTTAGGGATTCATGACATGTAATAATAACCTCTCATGGGTACTTATCTGGCATTTATATCCAAAGTTAAAAGTTGATCTTTTGTCATAATGGCAAATGTGACTCCAACAAGACAATGTCATTTCTTAACATCCATGGGTTCTTCTCCCTATTTATACTTCTCATTATAAATAACTGTAAACTTCATATGAAAGTTATGTAATATGAATAAACTTAGTGTGGAAGTTTTAATTCTGTACCCAAAAACATTAAAAACATACTTCATAATGGAGGTCATTATGTTATAAAAGTCTTCAAATATGCTTAGTGATTATTCATGATAAACTGTGAGATGTAGTCTCATAATCATGCTATCCTAAACTTACTTTCAAGTAGTTTATAGATTATAATTCCTTTTATTTCAAAAGGTGATGTTTGGCATGTTGAAGGTTTTTAAATCCTTCAATTGTATACATAATATAATTATATTTTTTAAGGTGACTATGGTATTTATCGCCACTTAGCATTAAGTGGGAGTGTTAGAACATTTAATGTATAGATGGTGTAATTATAATACCCTTAGTACATTTCAACTAATTAAATAATAATGATTTATTATTTAATAACATAGGTTAACAACCTCATGTAAATAAATAATAAAACATAAAATATTTATTATTTATCAGTAAAAATAAAACATAATTATTTATTATTATTGGTATTTTAAAATATTTTTGAGATGGTTGGATCCATTATTCAAAACGGCCAACTCCCTTCACATTTCACTATAAATAAGGGTTTTACCCCTATCATGAAACATGTTTAACTGTCACAAATTATGTGTGAATATTAATACTTAATGCATTCACACTTGCTTGAGTGTAAGGTTTTGTGAAAGCATTCAGAAAGGAAGGAAAAAGGAGAAGTTTTGTATTGGGGTTATAATTAGTTTCTCAATCATTGAATATCACTTGTGTGTTTTTTTACCTCTTGGAGGTTTTCCCACTTTAAAATATTGTGTAATTTATTGCTATAATAATTTTTCTTTGCTTTATCAGTTTATTCTGCATCTATTATGTTCATATGTTTATGTGAAATTTATCAAAGGTAACCCCTTATCCTTTTCCTAGGGTCCCATTCCTTGAATGGTGCCATCTACAAATTGTAAGTTATCTTAGGTTTACCAATTGATATAAAATGTGACTTAGTCACATAATGGTGTTAATAAATGTTGTAGGATGTTTTGAATTAATAGCTCAAGTATTTATAGCCTAATTCTTCATCAATTCTATTAAAAACTTGGTAAGTTGTCTCTTATTCTAAAATGTGATGAAGAACATGGTAAGTAACAACAAAGGGGAAGTCCTAGTACCCTATACTCATCTGATAGTCACATTTAGGTACAACCAATAATCATCTATTTTGGTGTGTCCTTGTTATGTTCTCAAATAATCTAGGCATTTGAGTGCCTTGCATAGCTTGGTATATATGAGAATATACCTCATTATTTATTATTTTAATAACTTTTTTTACTTGTTAATAAACATGAAGGAGAAATATTATCTGACCCTACTCCCAAAATACTTTTTTGATGGTTTCCATTATTTACCATAAGGATTTTATATAGTATCCATGATTACATCTAGTAAATAAACATCGTATAAAATTTCTATCTTTGGACCTTCTGTCAGGGTAGAGTATTTTTGCTTTTAGCCTTGCACTTATAATCTCTCCTATGCATACCAATTTGTCAGTGGTTAAAATTACGTCTAATAGTGTTACCCATTAAACTTGGACATAGGTAATTCTCAAGAATCCATACAAGCTATTAAATAGTGTCATTGTAATGGCAATTTTAGGTCAGAACTTAATAATGCAATTGGTGTAAATTAACGTTTTAAGATTTAATCTTTAGATTTTTTCAAGCTACTATTTTACTTTCTCATCCATATTATTATGTTCAATCCACACACTAGTTGAGACTTGGTTGTAGGTAGTTTTAGGGAGAGAAAGCATAAATTACCTTTTAAATGCCCTCCCTGAGATGTAGGCAGAGGTGGTATGTACCTTCCTCACATGTATAATATCACCTATAGTGGTTACATTTATGAATAGAACCTTTAAAAGGTAAAATCATGGCATTACCTCTAGTTTGGATAAAACCTTGTAGAGGTGATGTTCCTTGATTGGGGGTAAATCATCAATATACTATTTGGCTTTAGGGGAGATTTCATCCTTTTTGAAATAGATTGAATTGATTTGACCTCTTCCCAGAGTGTCGAGTAATTATGGAAATTTGAAATTTAAAGTGGTCTTTTTAAACACTATATCCCTATATTTTGTTGATCCTATAAATGATAATGGGGTTGAGAATGATGGATTACCTTATTTTGATGAAGAGACCATTGTTATCACTTAGTAATTATAACTATTATGAGGATTTGGAATAGTTCATTAAGTGTTTGGTGATTGAATAAACCTAAGTCTCACCAAATGCTTAGGAAGTTTGATAATACAATCTTTTAATGATCAAAGTAATAGCAAAGTGAATCTAATATTCACAACTTTTGTATATATCATTCGTAGGATTTTATATTGATTTTATTCATATGCCCTCAATGATGATAATGAAAACTAGCCTTTAATGTATATTTTGATTTTAATATGCTAGTCAAATTTGGTGTGTTACCCTTATTTGCTAAGTGGTGGTCTTTCATTAACTCTTCATGTCTAGTCATCACTTTAAGATAATTGTCCTCCATCTGTTAACTTGCTTCTTTACCATGTTGTTGAGTAGTCTATTATGTTTTGGCCTTAATTTCCCAAGATAGTTCCATATTTCATGATCTCCTTAACCAAGACATTTAAATTTATTCATTATATTTGGGAGTTTTCATAGTAGTGAGTTAACATGATTAATCCATGTGGCATGATCTTGAAGCACTATAAAACAAAATCTTAGAGAATTAGATTGGTATACCTTCCAATGAAAAGTTTTCCATGGTCATGGGATAGTGTCATAAAGACACATGGAGTGATCTCAGAATCCTAGATACTTGAGCTCAGAGCATTGGTCTGAAAACCAAAAGAATACTTAACCTTTGACTATGTGAATTAACAAAAATATGCCAAGTGTTAACTAATCAAAACCATGGAAGCTCAGGATCTTAGGATATTAGGATACATATAAAATAACCATTTAACCTTCTCATAGTAGTGAGATAATATGATCAATACACAAGGAGTGATCTTGAAAGCTTGGATACTCAAGAACTCAGAAGCTCAGAGGCTTAAAATACTTAATCTTTTGTAATTGTCCAAAATTTTGAATGTTACGAGACTGGCATATGTCACAACTACATGAAATATTTATTACGGGCTTAATTGGAAGAATTTTATGGTCTTTATATTTTAATCATGTTATCAACCTATACATATTAGGATAAGAAATATTAGATCCATTAGTCTACAAATCACATTAAAGTAAATATAAATTATGAATAATCCAAGGTTTTAGATGACTTAAGGTACCAGTTTAAGCTTAGATTGTTATGAATTTTACTTGGATAGTGATGGATTTTGTATAAATAACCCTTATGACATATGTGTGATACCCTAGTCATAGCTTTTTAGTATTATAGCTCCCTAGATAGGGTTTTTTCAATAATGAGTTCTTGTTTTTAAAATTTTGAAAAATAAGATGTGTGTGTGTTATAACAAATCAAATGGAAACTCACAAGGGAAAATACTCCTAACTATTTTGAAAACCTAGGATTTCAAAAACATATTATAAAAGGATTTTAAATTTAATAAATATATAAAAATGAAATCTAACTTATAGAATAAAAATCTTACTTCCTACTGCAACATACTAACCTTTTTAGTCCTTGGATGAGTGTGTGTTCTTATGAAATTAATTTCCCTTGGGAAGGAACATTTTGATAAAGGCCCAAATAAATTTTGTATGTTTCACCTTGAAATTGAATTTATAACCAATGAAAAATAAAGCCTAGGAATTTCTCTACAACTAATTAGGTGTCTATAGCCCCAATAGAGATACATATGGTTCTACTTGAAGCCTTGTTCTCCTACTAGGCAGGAATTCATAGCCTAGTAGAGTTTACTTGAATCACCTATCCTCTATCATTTTTTTTGAATCATAGATAGAGGACGGTTAAGAAACAAATTTGGATGGATCTATGAAAAGTTATATGTCAATATATCTCTCTCAGTGTATATTTGGTCCTATGTTTATCATATTCTATCCAAGTTTTAACATATGAGAGTGTAGTGTATCTTTGAAAATGGGAAGTTTTTCTTTAATTTGCATGAGTGTATTAGAGAAAGTGCCAAAAAACTAAGTAGTCCTATTTAGTCTAAATAAAACTAAAATTTATTCATAATACATACTACAACTCTAGAAAGTCAAGTATTATTAGAATAAATCTACATGAGTACCAATTTTGCTCCCTTTCAGTATCATCCCCTTTATTTTTAGCATTTACCTTTTGGCTTTAATTTTGGAAATTGTTTGAGATAATTCTAAAACTTAAGAAAATAAACTAGAAAGCATGAAACTAAGCCATCAAAAACAATAAACTACTCTAAATAAAAACAAGTGCAAAATGCAATAAATTTAATCTAGAAAACAAGAAATATAATCTATAAAGCTGGAATTATAATCTATAAAGTAAGAAATGTAATATAATCCTCCTATAAATATCCACTTATAGTTCACTCTAATGCATTTTCAATTGGAGTAGCCATGAAGTAATGCTTAAAAAACTATCCATTGATTAGAAAGGTGAGGTCCTTAACTTGCAAGTCTTTTAACCTAAAGGCATTGTTTCCCAAGATTTCAAATACCTAATATGGTCCATTCCATAATGGAGTAAACTTGTCATGTTTATTTTTATTTTAATATGTTTATATCATAGGAGCACTAGGTCTGAAATCCTAAAAACCTTGATCTTAGATCTTTTATCAAACCAACATTTGATAATATCTTGATGTTTGTTGAAGTTGTGTAGTGCTTCAATTATAATGACTTATTAGTGGACTATATCAAGTAGTTTGGAGGTTATCATCTCATCTTCACCCATATACTCTTGCATGAATTGGTAATTTGGTTGTTTGATAATTATGGGGAAGACTAGTTGTCATCCATACACTATCAAAAAAGGTGAATCCTTGAGAGATTATTTGTGCCTAGTTCAGTCTACCCATAGTGCATATTTCAATAAGAGATACCATTTATTGGTTTATTATATGCAAATTTATTTAAGGCATCCATCAAGTTCTTATTATTCAACTTAGATACATCATTTACTTATGGGTAATGCTTTAAAGATAACTTGAGGGTGATACACTTATGGTAGGCCCATTATATGAATTCAATAGATTGGAATTTTAGACCATTATCATAGACCAATGAAATGGGTGTGCCAAATTAGGTGACTATATTTCCCTCTAATTAATCTATCACATCTATGATTATGAATTCTTAGTATCAATAGCCTCTATCCACCGGGTATAATAATTTATAATTGTGAGGATAAATTTGTGTCCCACTAAATAAGTTGGATTTATTATCCCAAAAAAATCTAGGCACCATTAGGTGAAATGGCATCCTTTAATGATTGGATTTAAATACATAGAAGCATTCACTTATCTTTGCAAACACCTAGCACTTGTGGCATATTATGACATGTTTATGGGCATCCCTAAAGATTGTAGGTGAGTAGTAACCCATCATCACAATCTTATGGGATATAGTATTGTTAGAGGGGTGCCCATTTCCAACCATTTTATGTAGGTTATCTAGGATGTCCTTAGCTTCCTCTTTTGAAATGCACCTTAGGTAGATTCCTTCATAGTTATTTATGTAAAGGACCCCTTTCTTAATCATGAATTGAATCAATTTAATCTTGAGGGATTATTTTTTCTCTCTGCTCAACTCTAGAGGGCATGTCCCTATAAGCAAGTAATGAATGATACGTGAGTACCATTCTCCCCCATCACCTAAGCTTTATTGATTTGTTTTATGTGAATGCATGGATTAGTTTTAGTCATTATCTAGATGAGGCCTTGGCCTATTACCATTTTATTTGGTTTAATTTAAAGGTCAAAATATTGAAGTCTAGCCATTTATTTCCATCTCTTTTATCACATCTCATTTTCACTAAGTGTGAGTTTGAAAGTTGGATCAGGGATAATGGCATATGTCTTATTTCACAAAATATAATGTCTAATTTTTTTTATAACCTTAATAAAGGAAAATATCTAATTATAAATCATGTATTAATTTACTTTTTCATCCTTCAAGTTGGTATTCATGAATGAAATGGGGTGTTCATTATCTTATACATTTTATGTCAATATTGTAGCAATGGTAATTTCTAAAATGAATGAATATAGATAGAAATATTTACTAGAATTTAGGTTGATTAAGATTGGGGATTGAGTAATTGTCATTTTAATATATTGGAAATATTTCTTGGCTTATGTCATCCACTTGATATTTACATCTTGATTTATCATAGAATTTAATGGTTTGATAATTTCTACAGAGCCAAAAATAAGTTTTCTCACGAAGTTGATCTTGCCAAAGAAATCATTCAGCTCTTCCTTATTGTTAGGTAGGCTTAGTTGGGAGATATCCTAGATGTATTTTGGGTCGATGGAGATCCCTTATTTTTTTATAGTATGGCCAAATAGTTTACTTTTAGTAACCCTAAAAATGGCATTACCTCATTGATTATTCTTTTAATATCATTTTTATACCTATGAATAAACATGAAGAAATCTTCTCTGGCCCTATTCCCTAAATACTTTATTGATGGTTTTCATGACCACATCTATTAAATAGTACATCATGTAAAAATTCATATCCTAGAGAATTTTATCTAGGTATATTATTTGTGATTTCATATTTTCACTTATAATTTCTCTTAGGGCTACCAATTTGTTGGTGGTAAATAGTATGTCCAATAGTGGCACCCATTCAACATAGACCTAAGCAATACTTAGAAATCCATACAATCTATTAAATAGTGCCATTGTAATGGAAATTATAGGTATGAAATTAATATTGTAATTGGTAGAAATTTCCCCCTTAGGATTTAATCTTTGGCCCTTTTCATGCTGCTCTTTTAGTTTTCCATCCATAGTATTGTGTTCAAGCCACACATTGGCTAAGACTTAGTTGTAGGAAATTTCAAGGAAAAAAATCCTATGGTACCTTTCAAATTCCCTCCCTAAGATGTATTTATAGGATGCATATACCTTACATGTACATTTTTGCCTATAATGGTTCCATTTATGAATAGAACCTTTAAGAGTTCAATGCATGGCATTACCTCTAGTTTGGTCATAGCCTAGTGGAGGCCATGTTTGTTGATTGGGAGTAAATCATCAATGTATTATTTGGACTCAGGGGAGAGTTCATATTTTATGGATTATGAATGAATTGACTTGACCTCTTCCTAGAGTGTCGAATAGTGAGGGAACTTGAAATTTAAAGTGCTCTTCTCAAATATTGTATCCCTATATTTTGTTGATCCTGAAAATGAGAAAGAGGATGAGACTAAGGGATTACCTTATTTTTATGAAGAATACATTGTTATGCTTAGTCACTAAAACTCCTACAAGGTTTTAGACTAGTTCATTTGATGTTTGGTGATTGAATAAAACTAGGGCTCACCATACATTTAGGAAGTTTGATAATATAATTGTTTAATGATTAATGTAATAGAAAAGTGAATCCAATGTTTATAAATTTTGTATATATCATTCACAATATTATGTACTAATTGAATTCATGTGACTTGAATTCTAATAATGAACTCTTACGTTTAATGTCTGGTTTTATTTGAATATGCCAATTGGTTTTAGTGGGTACCCTTAATTTTCTAAATGGAGGTCTTTTATTAACTCTTCATGTCTAGTCATCACTTTAAGATAGTTGTCCTCCATTCATTACTTTCTTCTTTTCCATGTGTTGAATATTATATCTTATGTTTTGGCCTTAATTTCCATATATAATTCCACATGTCATGCTCTTATTAACCTAACCATTTACATTTATTGACTATGTTTAGGAGGTCCCATAGTAGCAAGTTAACATGATTAATCCATGTGGCATGATCTAAGATCACTAGAAGCATGGAATCTCATAACATTAATTGGTATTCCTTTCATTGAAAATAATTTAGTGGTCATGGTCCAATGTGATCGAGACACATAGAGTGATCACATAATCCTAAAGACTTGAGAGCTCATAGAATTGGTCTAGTAACCAAAATACTACTTAACCTCTGACTATGCAAATTAACGTAAATATTCCAATGTTGGCCCTTTAGAACCTTGGGAGCTCAGAAGCTCAGGACATTATGATGTAGATCAAATAACCATTTAACCTTCTCATAGTGGTGATTTAATGTGATCGATACATGTGGAGTGATCTCAAAATCTCATATATTTAATAAATCAAAAGATCAAATGTTTGAAATACTTAATCTTTTACAATCATCCAAAATCTTGAATGATACGAGAGTGAAATGTGTCACAACTACATGAAATATTTATTATGGTCTCTATTAGATGAAATTGATGGTCTTCATATTTTAATCATGTGATTAACTTATACTTATTAGACAAGAAATATTAGATCTATTAGTTTACAAATCACATAAAATTAAAAAAATTGCGGACAATCTAAGGTTTGAGATGACTTAAAATACCAATTTAAGCTTAGATTGTTATGAATTTTACTTTGATAGTGATATATTTTATATAAATAACCCTTATAACATATGTGTGATACCCTAGTCATAAAATTTTAGTATTATAGTTCCCTAGATAGGGTTTTTAAATAATGGGTCCCTATTTTTGAAATTTTAAAAATTAGGGTGTGTATGTATGTTAGGGAAGATTAAATGGTGACTCATAGGGTAAAATACTCATAAATATTTTAAAAACCTATAATTTTAGAAACATATGATGATATAATTTAAATTTTAAAAAATAAATAATAAGGAAATCTAACTTATAAAACAAAACTCTTACTTCTTAAAGTAACATACTAACCTTCCTAGTCCTCAAATGAGTGTGTGATCTTATGAAATAAATTTCCCTTAGGCATGAAGATTTGTAAAAAGTCCTAAATAAGAACTATAGGTTTAAAATTGACTTTAACTTTACAACTAATGAAAAAAAAGCCTGAGCATTGCTCTACTGCTAGTTAAGGGTCCATAGTCCCAATAAAGATACCTATAGTTCCACTCAAAGCCTTTCTCTACTTCCATCTAGGCATACATAGCCATAGTAGAGTTTACATGAATCACCTATCCTCTATCAATTTTTTTTTAGTCATAGATAGAGGAAGGTTTGGAACCACTTTTATTTGGATGTCATTTGAAGTGGTTTGATGATATCTTCTATAACTTCAAAATGGACTATCTCAAGTAGTTTAGAAGTTATTCTCTCATCTCTGCCTATATACTCTTACATGAATTGGTAAGTTGATAGTTTGAGAGTAATGGGAAATATTGGCTATCTTCCTGATGTAGAGTAACTAACTTCAAAGTCTCAACCCTCTAACTTCCACCCTCTTATCACAACCTTACAGGCTTCCTTGTAACCTTTTTTTTGGATTTTCTTGTAGGATTTGTAACCATAAACTAACGTAATTTTATCGTACCCTATATTTATTTATAGGTCTCCACAATTTTTCTTTATTTAAAAACACTCTTAGGCCACTTTTTTAGCTTCTATCCACTCATAATTAGGTCTTTCAAGCCATGATTACACATAGACTTATTATTCCATACGCTTATACCCTATATAGATATAAAACCTCAATAATATTTTATAAGACTTGAAAACACACCCAATCATAATTTTTTGGGGTTTTTGTCTAGTTATAACTCTCATAAAACAAGATTCTCTTTGGGAACCCTAACTCAAGGTTAAACTACTCTATACAGACTTGAGAGGAGTATTTGGATATTTTGAGTTCTAAAATGAAATATGAAAGTTGTATTACCTATATTAAACCATTAAAAACCTTAAAAATTCATCATATATTCTCCCTAACACATATGCTACACATTTTCACAAAGATATGTGCTTGATTATGTATAAATATACTAGCAACTACATGACTGTAACATCCTTTTCACAAATAAGTATTAAACTAATCTAAGGAAACACTTGAGAACATTAAAAAAACATGAAAAGAACTTATCAAATGCAAAATTAGTCTCATAAACAAATATTTATTTTATCTTTCTCCTCTATCCAATCACACAGTCAATTTCCAATGGATACATACAGGAAAATAGGGTCTACAGTTACTTTGTATTTAAAACTAGGAACTCTCCTATTATTTTAATGAAAATTTAACCTTTAAAAACTATCATAAATTATATTACATTGAAACTAAACATTTTTTACATCCTACAGCTACTCTAACTACCTTTGGACCTTCCAACGGTCACTAAAAGACTAGTTAAGCAATGAGAACATATACTAAAGTTGATATTCCATATAATTATGAGTTAAATCCCATGGTTTGGATTCATGGTGTCTTTAATATATAATTAAAATAATTTTATACATTTAAAACTCCTTTAAAACACTCATACAACACCTAATATAAGCAAAATAATTTGAATTTTCAAAAACTTTATTTTGGAAAGAAAGGCCAATGATAAGATAAGCCTAAGAATAACACCTATAATTGAAAAATAAGGATTTTATAAGCATCATAAGACATCATAGACCATCATAAAACCAAAATTGAACAAGAAAACCAAAATTTGAAAGGAAACTAGCCTAGGAGTGATGTTCTTACATCATATGCCTAAGGAAAGAGAAAAAGACTCGGGGACTATTTTCCATGAGTGATTCTAGAGTAATCCCATGATTCTTGATGTCATGTTCTATAATCCATGTAGAACATTCAACTATTTTTTTTTTCTATTTGACCATATAATTCCAATATTGATTGTCTCTAGTCTATTTGAATACTTACTTATTTAGAATGTATTCCATTTCATCTAGTTTGTCTTGAGGCAACTATTTTTCCCAATTTATAAATAATGTAGCTATTGATTATATTTTTTATTCACCTATTATTCCTTATTTATAAGGGTAAAAATTTTCAACATTAAATATTGATGATATGCCTACACCACTAGGCAATTCCAACGCATAGGCATTATTAGCAAACTTCTTAAGTACCTTATAAGGACCAATTTTCTTCATCTTAAGCCTAATGTAATCACATATTGGAAACCTCCCCTTCCTAATATGAGCTAAAAATAAATCTCAAATCTGAAAACTCACCTCTCTTCAACTTATATTTGCTTATTTTTTGTATTTTTCCACACTAGCTTATAGATGTTTCTGTAGACACTAGAAAACTACACACTTATAGTTCTAAGTGCTGAATGACTTAGGACCACATTTTATCCTCATAAAACCTTCCTAACCCATTTTTAAACCCTCATAAATTAAAACAATTCCCTATTCTACCCATTTATATTCATAAATTATTATTTGAAAACACCATTCAAAAAAACTAATGAAATCACTATTCACAAAACACTATTCACCATCACTATTCACTATGTGACCCACTTTCACTATTCATGATGACATGGAATATGACATGGAAAGTGACATGTAAAATTATATGGCATGTGATATATCATGTGACAAGGTATATGACATGACAAATGACATGGCATGTGACATGGCAAAATGATGTGGCAAAGTGACATGGCTTGGTACCCCACCTTTAGCCCCTTTTTCTAAGATGATTAATGACCTAATTTAAGCATCACAAGGGTACCCACTTTAAATGGGTCTAATTTATCCTCAAGGGTAATTCATTTGACTTGGTTTTGTATTTTCACATGAAAATAGCCTTCAAAAATGACTTACCAGCCCCTTTCACACCTTGGGAGAGACAAAAAGCCCCGATTTTGGACTTCTTAGCCCCAATAAGATACTTATCAAACCAAATTGGAATATTCACCCAAAATACCTTGAATCACCCATTCCCCATTGAAAAATGGTGCCATATTTGGTGGGAGAACTCTTAAAAGTCATAAATGAGGACAAATAAGGGTGTAATAAAGTCTTCGGTCCCATTTTCAAACCATGTGCACAATTCCTTTTAAAATTGGACTTGCATGCAAGGTATGGATAATTTAAAACCACCATATCAATCTTCCACCAACCCCATCCTTGAACTTGGGTAAAAAAATTCCATACTTCTAAGATGCCCTCTTTTGGCATGTTTCCTCACAAAAAAACTACAAATACCCCCCCTCTCCTTCACCCAAAAAAGAGGTTGAAAAGTTAGAGTATTGCTGCCCAAATTTTATTTTAGGTGTTCATCCATTTCAAGGATTTAATTACTCTTCCACATATTGGAGGAATAATTCAAATTAATTAAGCTCTATTGAAATTGCCTCAAGGCATCTTCATCAACAATCTTCAACAAACCATCTTCATTAATAAGCATCTACAAACATTGAGGTAATCTTTTATTTTTTTAATTTAAATTTATTTATTTATTTATTTATTTATTTATTTAATTTTATCCTCCCTTCCCTTAAAATTTTCAATCCATTCACCATTATTGTCTTCATCCCTTCCTCATCTTACCATTTACCCCTTTACCCCATTTTGCTTCTTTGCCATATTCCTCACTTAACCTCTTTCACCTATTTGCCACACTCGACATATTATATTCTTTGAATAATATATCGATTTACCATTTTTTATATTTTCAACCTTGATCATTTACCCAACCAATAAATTAATCCTTTTGACCCTTACCATTTTACCCAAACCCTAAAACTATGGCCTTGCCTTGACTAGTTTTAGCATGTGCTAGATTTAGTTATTTTTATTTGAATAAATATTTCATTTATTTTTATAATTAGAATTTAATTTATCATTAATTTGAATGTAATTAAATTTATTTTATTTTATCATTTTTATTTTTTATTAGGGGAGTGGATTGACAGCCATCCAAGGAAGCTTTAGCTTCTTGGATCTAGCAAGACAGTCCACCCTGCATCTTTGTCTAACCAACAAGCTTGTGGTAGTGTTGTCTTATTGAAAGTATTCCTTCCAAGACAAAAATTATTTATCTCTTCATATGGTAATCAATGAGCACATGTTTAATAGGTACACACCCTTCATCTTATGTTTCTATCTTTTTTCATTAAAAAACTAAGAAAAAAGCAAAAATTTATAGAAACATTTTGGCATGCCCAGTTGGACCTAGCATCATCTAGGTGCCCTTTTCTTCAAATTTTTCATAGTTTGAATTTTCATGATCTCCTCCTTTATTTTATGTTTATGAAATCTGAAATCTAAAATTTCCTTTGGCATAAAGTAAATCTTTACATTGTTTTATGTTCATCAAATGAAATTTGAAATCTGAAATTGCTTTTATCATAAAGTAAATCTTTGCATAATTTTATGTTCATCAAATTAAATTTAAAATCAAAAATGTATTTTTGAATAAAATAAATCCTTTCATTTTTCTATTCTCATTAATTTGGAAACTAAAATTTCCTTTGGCATAAAATAAACCTTTGCATTTTTCTATGCTCATTCAAAGACATCAAAATTTTCCTTTGGTTTAAAATCAAGTGCATTCATGGTTTGCTTACTTAATTATCTCACGTAGATTTAATTAAATAGGTAAATTAATCCTAGATTCACTTTTCTTCTTCACACACAAACTGAACCACTTTCATAATCAACACGCCAAAACAATACTTGAGATAAGGTTCGACTTGGATTTCATCACCAAGTGGCAACCTTACCCCTACCCTATTTTCATACTCAGATTTAATCACCGAGGGGTTAACCAAATCTATTATATGGTGGAGTATAAACTTTAAACAAATGGTATATTTTGGCTAAGCAGCTCGACTCAGCTTTAGGTTCATGAAGTGTGGGGAGCAAGCCCCAATACTAGGCCAAGTATCTAGTTTAGTGCCAAGTTGAATCTTGAGTTTAGAGGAGTCCCAAAACTAAAATTAGATGGCTTTGTTTAGGAAATTTTTAAGCTAATTCCCTTCATATTATTTTAAGGCTTAATCCAACAAGAGATAATTAAAACTCCAAGGCTTAACATTCTCTATAGTGTGTTGATTTCCTTTGATTTCTTTTCTTTTTTCAACTGCTTTTTATTTGAGGTGAAAGGTTTGACTTCCACTCTTTGGTTTCTCACATAGTCTTAACCCAACTATAGGAGAGAAACCAAACCAACCTACCCCCACCTCCTTCCTCATCTTTACCCATGGAGTAAATCTTAGGTGTCGAGGTGACACCTCATGATTCTCCTCATATTCCTCATTCACCTAATAGACCCTTGATGGTCCCTAAATAAGATGTTGACTTCACCACCTATTTGGATAATAACCTAGTAGCCTTGCATAATTACCTTACCACTTTGGCCTTTTATACCCCAACCTCTTCCATCCTTCTTTTGAATCTCTCTTACATCATGCCACACCACCTCATGGTGGGTGTCACCTCTACCCAACCTTCTATTTCTCATGCTTTTTCCTCAACTCATGGCCCTCTAGTATATCAAACCCAATTGAATGTCCTGACCACCACTCAATCACCCTCAACCCTGACCAAATCATCTTACATAGAAGTGAGTATGCCCCTTCCCACTAATACCCTACCAAATATGGGTCAAACGTCCACCACTCATTCCTCTTCCACTCTTATTTCTATCCAACCAACCAACACCCCTCTTCAAAACCTAGTGCTTTTGATACCCCAAACACTTCCTCCCTTCCAAACATAGGTAACCTCTCAAACCCAACCCCCTCATACATCCATTCTCCCAACCATAATTATTCCCCAACAAACCACTTTGACCTTTTATCAATATGTGGCTAACCTACAAACCCATATATCTCCCCTACCTCTTCATCTGTACCCACAAGTTATTATGGGGTACCCCCTCAACAAGAATCAACCTCTTACAACCATATTCCCTCTTCCCAGCCATCCTATTAGTTTATCAATTTTACCATTCCCCCAACCCAACCCCAAACTGACATGGTCAAGATGTTAATCAACAAATTTAAAAATCTTGAATCTTCATTTTTAGGATCTAACAACCTCCTTTCCTATGACCAAATATGTAATGAATCCATCCATCTATCACAATACATGCCTACCCTTCCCAATGGGAACTCCCAAAATTTACTAAGTTTTAAAATAAGGAGGACCCCCATCATCATCTTATGGAATTCTAGCACTTGTGTTACCTAATTTCCCATGATGACTCCTTGCTTCTCTGCACATTCCCCATGTCTCTAACAAGACTAGCCTTATATTGGTATAGTGCCTTTCCTAAGAATTCTATCATCTCCTTCGCTCAACTGGCCCAAACTTTCTTAGAACACTTTTCAATCAATATCTATAAATAAATTCTCCATTATCGACCTCTACTCTATCTGATAATATGAAGATGAGTCTATTGACATTTTTTTTGCTCATTGTAGAAGCTTAATAAACCAAGTTTTCTTCCCCTTACCTCAACTAGAACTCATAAATATTTTTTCTCAAGCATGTGCAAAACACATTTCCTCTACATTATGTATTCAAAGTTTTCAAACATTTGATGAATCCTTTACCATGTCTCATAAACTATAAAATAGAGCCATTGATTAAGGGAAGCTGAATTTAAAAAATAAAAACTTAACTTACAAACCCAATAAGCCCTCTTCATTCAAACCCAACAACCTAACCAATAGCAATACCAAGGATAAAGCAACTACCAATTCTATTATCTTCAAAGCCACACCTTCACCATCTAACAACCAATAAAGCTTGAGTAACTAAACCTATAATTCCTCAAATCCTTCAAACCAAAAAAACCAAACATGGAATAATCAGAAGTAATTAACTCCACTTGGAGAACCATATGCTTCTATTTTGGAAAAAAAATTAAATCCAACATCATTCAACTTCCAACTATTAAACCACCTCAATAGTGTGATCCTTCTCACCCCATACTAGGATGGTATAATGATAATGACCACTATGTCTTTCATTAGGTCATAGGGCATGATATTAACAACTAGAACACATTTAAGAATCTTGTCCAATCCCTCATCGACAAGGGGGAGCTTAGATTAGATAACCTCAATGATCCACCAAAGCAAGCTCTCGACATATTCAAACAACCTTTTCCAAACCATTCTCCCACAAAAAATGAGAGTAATAACATCAAATGCTCTCCCAACACCCATACCATCAACATGGTTCATGACACGCTTGATGACAAAGAACCTACTCATCAATTCACCAATTCCCCTCTTCCTATGAAATAAGTAGAGTTACCTTCTACCCCTTTAAACACCCAAATAGAAGAAGTAACCATACCCAAACCTTTCATAGAAGCTTCCACACCTATCTCCCCTATTATAGAACCATTTGTTCCCTCTTTGAAGGCTATCTCATAAGAAAATATAGCCTCATCCATTTAACCTCTAATTACAGAAACTTATGTCACAAGCCAAGACAAGGGTAAGAAAATGAAACCAAAACCCCCAACCCCTTCTTTGGTGAACTAACCTAGCACTTCTAAAACCTCCACCCAACCATCTAAAACCTTTGCTAAACTAACCAACCCTCAATCACTTGAAACAAATAAAGTAGCTAAACCTCCTTCAAAACCAACAAAAACAACCAAGGTGATAAAACCACAAAAGGACCCAAAATCTTTAATTTTCCCGCCTTCAACCTTTCCCTCCATCTTGAGTCCTCATCCCTCTACCTTGAGCATGAATCCCATTATTTATACCAAAACCCTACCACCTCTACTAGTTATACCATCACACTTCTTTTCTAAAACATCTCTCCTACCAACACTGGCAATACCTGAGCTACCTACCTTACCATCCTCTCCTTCTATTTTTTCAACTATATTACCTAAACCAAAGCCATCAAGCAAACATACCAACTTAAAAACACCTAATGCCAAACAATCTTCTATCTTGATACCCAAACCAAAAACCACCAAACCCCTACCACCTTTAGTGGAGTCAAACTCAACCATTCTTTGAAGGTTATTGAAAACACTCTCCTTAACCTTACTACCTCTCAAACATTTCCAACCTATCAAAACTTTTAACCCTTCACATCCTCAATGAAAATGGTTTAATGCTAGCTTAGTCTGTGCATACCATGGGACACCTAGACATGGCGCATAGCATTGCAAATCTCTCCAAGAACTCATTCATAAGTTATATGAGGATAATATGTTATTGGATGAACCTACCTTAACCAAGCCAGCCCAACCTAACTGGCACACAAGAACTACCACACCACCCATAACTTCCATAGTAAAAACTAATTTTAGGAAGGCTCTTAAAACTAAAAACCTGTCACCTCCAACACATTTACATGAATCCTATTCAACCATATTAAAAAGGTTATTTCAAACCTCTTCCTTAACCTTACCACCTATCAAAACTTTTGACCCTATCAAAAATTTCAACCCCTCACACACAAAACCATCATGGTACAATGACCACCATGTGTGCTCTTACCATAGGATACTTGGCCATGATATAGAACATTGCAAGGCTCTTAAAACCATTATCCACCAACTTTATGGCAAGGATAATATGTTATCAAATGAACCTCCATTGAGCCCATTACCAACCCAACCATCAACCAAGCCTACTCAACACTTGCCTATTCCCCCATTCTCACCTAAGAGTAAGGAGGAACCAAAGTAACAAGCTAAACCAACACTTCCTTTTATCCACACCATTTGTAGGGTTACCCACTCTTAGGTCCAATAAAAGGTAAGGGAAAGGTAAAAATGTCCATCCCACAGACATACCCTTCAAAACCTCAACATTCTAACCAAACCCAACCATAAACACCTTCACTTTGGGATATTTTTCCCACCCATGTGAACATTAAACTAGGGGAACTTTCCTTCCATAAAGCTTTAACCATTTATTGAATTCAACCATACCTTAACCATTAACTGAACTAACCCTTGTATGTTTGCCTCAACCTATCAACCAAACATATCCATCAACCCAACTTGAACCAAGTGGTATATCAAATTGGGGGAACCAATTTTGACACCACTTGACCTATTTGGGATACAAATTCTCCCATCGAACCATTGGAGATTACCCATCTTCATCAAACCTAACCAACCCTACCTCAAACCTCAAGACTTAAATATCAAAGATCTCATCCTAAAGGAAAACCAACAACTGACCAACATGGATACGAGTAAATGAGGCAAGTTTGATTTCAATTAGCTTAGACCCTACATCATCACCCATTAGTATGGATTAGGAGCTTATCATTTATCCTCTCTCAAAGGCAAACCAGAACTTGATCCTCTTAATGCTTTGCATCTACATTTTATAAAAGAATGATCAAGCTCACCTATTTGTCTAACTTAAGCTCATCCCTTGATTATAATATTTTAACCTTCACGCACCTTCCTCCTTCCCTTTTGAGTATAATTGATGACAACATAGAACCATATGATTAACCATGATAGTCATGGCCTAATCCTAAATATGGGTACCATGGCTCTACCCATAACATGGTTCTCATGGATACTTTTCATCTCTAACAAGATGGAATCTCATGGTCATTCCCTCTCAAAACCACACCCTTTCACATATCATTAACCTTCTTTTGTAAAGTTTTATCCTCACAAAGGTAAACCTTTGAAACTAATTAGACTGGTCCATGTCTAAACACATTTCATCTTGCAATAATTAATTGGGTCAATATCTTAAGCATTGTAGACTGCTTCCTCAAAGGATAGCTGCCCAAAAACAAAAATAAAAATTACCACATGTAAGGTAGACTGCTCCCTTAAAGGACAACTATCAAGAATATTAAAATAAATCCAATAAGCTTAGACCAATCCCTTGAAGGATGGCCAAGTCAAATTATCAAAAGTAGAGCAATTTCATAAAAGCTTCCCACATCGATCAACTTCCCATATACAACAATAAAGAAAAAGGCCCACTTTGAAACTAATTCTAAAGCCGCAATCATCTCTCAAGTAACATAACAGGTTGGAAGCCATAATTGGCTTTCCCATGTAGACTTCCTACATTGATCAATCTACATCTAGCATATGACATGAACTTGTCTAATACCATTCATAGGTCATCTATAGAAGGGACAAACTAATTCACATGAGGTTATCATACATATCACCCATTACCCTTCACATAACCTAACACCCATTTTCCATTTTGACTATCCATAAATTAATGGATTTAGAGCTTAATTGACACCCTATGATCAAGAAACTTTTTTTATCAACTAACGACCATTCATGCATAACATTTGAAGGGCTTATATTCATTAAGTTGATCCCACTTTGGGTCCATTTTTAATCCTTTTCAAAAATGAAGCACCATACCCTATTCTCATCTTAATGTGCTTGGTTGATGTTTTCATCACAACTTTTACCATCTAACATTACAAAAATAATAGTCATTCCTTTGAGTGAGAATACAACAACCATCACCATACCATTCATAACCATAACTCTAACATTCAACCAATAACATCCAACACATGTTTACGTCAAACTATGCAATATTTTATTTAAGGTACGAAGAGTCACATGACACATGAAATATTTTATTATATTACACATGTATTACCTAACACATAGGCATACATTATTTTCATGCCTACGCATTAGAACAATTATCTGGTGACTTTGTGGTCAACCATCCTTCTACTTAATCTATAGCATTTCCTGTTTAAACAACTGCTAAAGGGTATAGTCTATTCTCCTCTCCCACATTCATCCCCATAAAGTGAGAATCATACTCTACTTTGGGTCTTTTACAATGATACATTCACCTTCTTTCCCCTTTTTTCTTCTTATTCCTACCATCCCACTACCACATTCTCTGAGCATCAGACCCCAACCATTGGTAGTGTCTACTCAAACATGGAAATATTTTATTTTGTGCCAGCTAAATGCTCATTCATAGTAAGGGAACCACCATCTTCTCCTATCTATGCAGCCTTTAGTTAGTTAGGCTCAAACTATCAAAACTAATAAGTCATTGGTTTCATGGAGTTGGGATAGAGGATGCAGACATGGCCACCATTTGTCTAGCCTAACCATGCAGCTCTTGGATCAGACAAGGTCCATCCTCTATTTCTCACCACACTTCTAACCTCCTTACTTGTAGAATTTACTTGACCATCAAAAAAATTCTTTATAGGTCATCACTTCACTATTACCCTTAAAACTTAGCTCGTAGTAGTGATGAATCTTGGCCACAACAACTCTATAAATCTAGATAGATCCCCACCTCCTAAAACTTAGTTCATAGTGTTAAGTACAATCTTTAAACTCCTATCCTCACATAATTTTAGAAGGTATAACCTCCTAAAAAAGAGACCTCTTCTTTGGATTAGTTCTACTGAAAGTCATTTGTGTTACTAAGCCTCATATTCCCTTCTTATTTTCCTTACCTTACCCATTCATGCCTCTCATCCTACTAAATTTGGGATCATTGTGATAACTATTTACCAACCTACCCCATTCACTTTCACCATAACCCAACACCTATATGCTACAAAACCCTCCACTATTAGCCCAAACCAACCCATGTGGTTCATCCAATTGGGGTAACCCACTTAGACACCACTAACCCAACCCCTGATTGGAACTACATTGGCTTTATGTCTATGGACTGATTGGCCCTTTTCACATTCCCCTTTTTCATCTTTTCCTCTTGGTACTCACTTGTCTTTTGCATCTGTGTGAGTATATATGATTTATATATTTGCTTCAATTCTTCCTTTTTATCATCCTTGATTTTCATCTCGTGTCTTCATCTCATTCTTTCACTCCTTACATTTCCATTTTCTTTCTCTCTCATTTTCATCACTAAATCCTTCTTCCCAATATTTTAAGACTTGTTTGCAAGCCTTTCATGGCCACCTGACCACTAGGTTCACCATCCTTCATTCTCCATCCTTTTCATTTCTTCACTTCTACCTATTATTTTACTTTTCCCCTTATCATTTCCTGGCACTTCTTATTTTTCATCCATATGACCATGCCTAGCACCTTTCATCCCACTTGGTCACCTTGATGCTTCTCTTTTCATCCATCTCCTACTCAGCCCTTCAACACTTTCCACTTGACACTTGTCAATGCTTTCTCTTTTTCCTTCATTTGTAAGTCATGTGACTAGCAAACATGAGCCAACACTACCATCTATTTGGAATAATTTTCTTTCCCCACCCCCCCCCCCGATCTTGCTCATTTTATATCCCTTTTGCTACCTTATTTCATTGTTGTTAGAATCAAGATAAAAACCATCTTCAAATGGGAGATTTATGATATCTATGTGGGAATACAACCTACTCCTTTAATTAATTAATATTTTTCTATATTCCAATGCCCCTCAGTATCTTTCTTATAATTCCCTCAAAACTCAACACTTGTTTATTTCAGTACCCCACTGGCTCAAGCATTAAGAGATTGAATCTTCACCTTGACTCATTTACCCACTCTGCTAGTTTGCTTCCCCAATTCATTGAACCATACCCATTACATAGCCTATTCATGACATTATTGTGGAGTATGCATAATGTTAGCTTATTTGAATGGTGATGAAAGACCCCATCAAATCATTGTGACAATTTAAGTAATACCAAATTTTTTATAGCCTGGTACAACCTATTTCTCCCATTTTTTTGGTGGTAAAATTTTTAGAATTATTACCCCTTTATTTTATTATGACCTTGTTATTATCCTACCCATGTTTGGAATATCCCATCCTTTTCCACCTTCATTTTTATATATGAACTCATCTTCTTTTCATATTGAGCCAACTAGTTACCCAACAATCCCAACCTCAAAATAACTACATTAAGTTTGAAGTTCATTTTGGACATTATGTCTATTAATCTATGTAGGTAGCATCCACTTGCCCAATTCATATGGCATCCACTCGACCACCCCAATCCAACCACCCAACCACCTTGCCCAATTCTACCCTGATGTTGGTTATTTTGGACTTGATCTATTTGTGTGTTTTATGATGCCCTCATCATAGTCTTTTTGACTGTGCTAGTCAATTTTACCATGTTGAACATTTGAACATTTAATATTTTGCACCACCTATTACATGGCCCAACCATTGGTGTTTTGCATGGGATCACTCCCAATTTTAGTTACCTACACATGAGATCACTCCTAAATTTAGATACCCACATAGACACCACCCCTTTTGTTATGAAGGCTAACAAGTGTACCCAGCCATCATAATAATCATCACATGGTCTATTGGTCATCTATCTTCTTATAACTAAACTTATTTTACCAATGATGGCATCTTTCATCTTTTATAAACCTTAACTACCACACTTAGTCACATTTCATGCACCTATTAACATCTCACATGCCCCACTACATTGTGGCACCACCTAGTGCTTCCCTACCAACTACTTATCAAACCTACACTTGATTTGGCCTCTCCTCATCGACTCTTAATTTGAGGGAGAACACCTCCTCCCATAATTGGGGTACCATGACCTTTAACCAAATAATATATTTTTGTTTTGCAATTTGTTAATTCAAAGCTACATAACAAAAAAGGGAAAAATCTAGACACTAAAAAATTGCACACTTGTAGTCCTAGGTGTCTGAATGCCTCATGACCACCTTTTCTCCTCCTAAAACCTTCCTAACCCCTTTTTTCACCCTCTTAACTTAACCAAAGTCCCTATTCTACCCATTTCTATTTAAAAATTATTATTTAAAAACACTATTCAAAAATAGTTTTTGAAATCACTATTCATAAAACACTATTCACCATCACTATTCACTGTGGGACCCACTTTCACTATTCATGATGACATGGCATATGACATGGAAAGTGACATGTAAAATGACATGGCATGTGAAATGATAAATGGCATGGCATGTGACATGGCAAAATGATGTGGCAAAGTGACATGGCTTGGTACCCTACATTTAGCCCCCTTTTCTAAGATGCTTAATGACCTCATCTAAGCATCAAAAGGGTCTCCACTTTAAATGGGTCGAATTTCTCCTCAAGGGTAAGTTATTTGACTTGGTTTTGCATTTTCACATGAAAATAGCCTTCCAAATTGACTTACCTACCCTTTCACACCTTGGGAGAGACAAAGAGCCCCCATTTTAAACTTCTTAGCCCTAATAAGAGAATTATCATACCAATTTAGAATATTCACCCACCTCACCTTGACTCACCCATTCCCCCTTGAAAAATGGTGACATATTTGGTGGGAGAACTCTTAAAATTCATAAATGAGGACAAATAAGGGTGTAATAAAGTCTTCGAACCCATTTTCAAACCATGTGCACAGTTCCTTTTAAACTTGGAATTGCATGCAAGTTAGGGATACTTGACAATCCCCATAGAAATCTTCCACCAACCCCATCCTTGACCTTTGGTAAAAATGCACCATACTTCTAAGATTCCCTCTTTTGGCATGTTTCTTCACAAAAAAACTACAAATAGCCCCCCACCTCTCCTTCACCCAAAAAAGAGGTTGAAAAGTTAGATTATTGCTGCCCAAATTTTATTGCATGTGTTCATCCATTTCAACGAGGTCATTACTCTTCCACATCTTGGAGTAAAATAATTTAAAGTAATGAATCTCTGCTGAAATTTCCTCAAGACATCTTCATCAACAATCTTCAACAAACCATCTTCATCAATAAGCATCTACAAACATTGAGGTAATCTTTTATTTTGTTATTTCAATTTATTTATTTATTTCCTTTTGGACTCCATTCCCTTAAACTTTTCACTCCCTTCACCATTCTTGTCTTCATCCCTTCTTCATCTTACTATTTACACTTTTACCTCTTTACCCCATTTTGCCTCTTTGTCATATTCTTCACTTGACCTCTTTCACCTCTTTGCCACACTTGACATATTCTCTTCTTTGACTCATCTATCCATTTACAATTTTTTATAATTGCATTCTTGATAATTTACCCAACCCAACAAAATAATTCTTTTGGCCCTTACCATTTTACCCAAACCCCAAAACTATGGCCTTGCCTTGACTAGTTTTAGCATGTGCTAGATTTAGTCATTTTTCTTTGAATAAGTATTAAATTACTTTTTGTACTTATAATTTAATTTATCAATAATTTAAATTCAATTAAATTTATTTTATTTTATCATCTTAATTTTTTATTAGGGGAGTGGATTGACAACCATCCAAGGAAGCTTTAGCTTCTTAGATTTAGCATATGTTAGGTGGTCCACCCTGCATCTTTGTCTAACCAACAAGCTTGTGGTAGTGTTTTCTTATTGTAGGTACTCCTTCCAAGACAAAAGGGAGTTATCTCTTTGTCTGGTCATCAATGAGCACATGTTTACTAGATACGCACCCTTTATCTTGTGTTTCTATCTTTTCTCATTAAAAAACTAAGAAAAAAGCAAAAATTTACAGAAACAATTTCCTTACCTATTTATGAACCTCCTTCATGGCCACTACAAATTATTCTCCTTCAGCACTCCTCTTGTCCATATTATTGATATTTCTAATTTCAAATACTCCTCTAGATTTTATACCATATATCACTTGAAAAGGACTCACACCAATGATCCTATTGTAGGAGTCATTATAGGAAAATTATGCTTGAGGCAACACAAGATCCCACTACTTGGTATTATCCTTCGAGAAACACCTCAATAGTTTCCCTAGAATCCTATTAACCACTTCAGTTTTACTATATATCTAAGGGTGGTATTCTAAACTAAAACTCAAGTTTATGCCTAAATTTTTCAATAGTGTCCTCCAAAAGTGACCTAAGAACTTAGTATCTCTATCAAATAAAATGTTTAGTGGCAGTCCATGAAGCCTTAATACATCCTTATAGAATAAATTTTCCACATAGGTGGCATCATTAGTGGTCCTAAATGGAATGAAATGTGCCATTTATGAAAATCTATCCACCTCTTTGTGTTCTACGTAATTACATAACAAAGTCCATGCTTATGGATTCCCATGGCCTATTTGGGACTAGTAGAGGTTGATATAAACTTGTATTAGTGTTTTTCCCTTTATCCAATTGATAATTTTTACACCTCTCAACATATCTCCCCACTTTTTCTTGCATCTTAGGCCAATAATAGTGTTTAGTGAACTACTCCAAGGTTTTATCAATCCAAAAGTGGCTTGCCATACTCCCACTATCTTTTATTGAATCAAATTCTCTCTTATTAAGCTTCTTAGCACACATAAATGCACCCCTTTGAATAAAAATCCATTTTGTATGACATAGTCCAACCATGGCTCTTTTTTGAGTGTAGTTGGATGCTTGCAAGCATTATATGCTTATTTGAAGTCTTCATCATCTTTATACATTTCCTTAAGTGACTCAATACCAACACTCTCAAGTTGTATCTCATGCACTAACAGGACTCTCCTACTCAATGCATCTACTACCTTGTTACTTTGTCCTTGCTTATCCTTGATGGTGAAGGTAACATTTTTCATGTACTACACCCATTTCATTTATCTTTGGTTTAGCTGAGGCTAATTGGTGATGAAATAAATTTCATGATTGTCTATATAGATAATAAACTCCTTTGGCATTAAGTAATGCCTCTACTTCTTCAACGCTTGCACCATTGTATAGAATTATAAGTCATAAGATGATTACTTTTTCTTGGAATCATTTAACTTTTAACTTAAATAGGTGATAGGTATACTCTCTTGACTTATTATATCCCCTGTTTTCACTCCACTTGCATCACATTCTATTTGAAACGCTTTGTTGAAGTTTATTAATGTTAGTATAGGCTTCTCTATTATCCTTTGCTTCAAATATTAGAAAATCCTTTCAGATTTCTCACTCCAAACAAACCTTTTCTTATCTCCCTTAATGGTGTCTATTATGTAATCACATATTCCACTAAAATTTATAATAAACTTCCTATATAAACTTTCAAGTTCATGGAAAATTCTTAACTCTGTAGATGTTCTATGTGTTGGCCACTCCATTATTACCTTCACGTTTTCATTATCCATCTTCATCATGCCTTGAGAGATGACAAATATTAAGTACAATAATTTTGAATTCATAAACTCACACTTCTTGAGGTTGATTAATAACCTTTCTTCTTATAGCCTTTTAATGACTAGATGCAAATGGTGAAGATGTTCTTCCTTGCTAGAGTTGTAGATAAGTATGTCATCCAAGTAAACCACTACAAACTATACTATAAAATGGTTGAGGACTTCATTCATAAGACTTATTAAATTTATTGGTGTATTGGTCAAACCAAATGGCATAACCAACCTTTCATACAATCTTTTACTAGTTTTGAAAATGGTTTTTCACTCATCCCCTTGTCTAATCCTAATCTGACAGTACTTACTATTGAGATCAATTTTGGAAAAATATCCTACTTTTATCAAGAAATCCATCAAATATTCCATCTTAGGAAGTAGAAGCCTATATCTAGTGGTGATATTATTGATATCCCTAGAGTTTGTACAGATTCTCCACTCACCTTTCTTCTTAGGTACCAACATTTTAGGCATTGCAAAAGAGCTGAGACTTTCTTTGATTAGTCCTTTGTCTAAAATCTCTTACACTTGTCTCTTTATTTTTAAATTTTCCTTATGGGTCATCTTTTAGGATACCTTTCTAGGAAAAATTTCTCTTGGAATAAAGTCTATGTGATGAGTGATGTTCCTCATAGGTGGCAATGTACATATCAACTCATCAACTACAATTTTTGCATACTCTTCCAACATGTCTTATATTTCTTGATGCAATTCATTTATCTTAGTATCTATCATAATAGTCCTAGGCTTGACTACCAATTTAATTCCCAACTCCTCTTCATTCATGGAACTTATAAACTCTTTACCACTTACCAACATCACATTTGACCAAACTTATTGGTCATTGTCTTCATCCTTCATAGGGAATAAAGTATGAATAACTCCATCTTTGACCAAGGTGTACACATTCCTCCTACCATCATAAGTGGTTTGCCTATCATATTTCCAAGGCTTCCCAAGAAGCACATGATAAACATCCATGGGGATCACATCATAAAGGACCTTGTCCTTGTACCTTCTAAATTAAAATTCCACCCAACTTTATTCACTTACCAAAACTTTTTGACCTTTATTTAATCATGAGACTTTTTATGGTGTGGGGTGAAGCAACTTATTTAATCTAATTTTATTTACCATTTCAACAATAAATAGATTATCTATACTTTTGAATCCATGACCATTTTACAACATTTACCTCTAGCATTTATAAGAAGTCCTGAAAAGAGTTTTTCTTTATGGTGGTTCCTTCTCCTTAGGTGTCTTGATCAACACTCTCCTCATTGTCAATGATTCTCCTACCTTAGGTTCCTCCACAAGTGATGGAGAATAAATACTCTCCTTCTCAACTACTTGTGAAATTTTATTTCTTCCTTCAATTTTTGGACTCCTTAGTATTGATCATCTAGGTACTTATATGATTTATGTCTAAAAAACTTGTTACATTTGAAACACTTTCTTATAAAACCACTTGATCCTCTACCCCTTGTTTCATATCTACTACTAAACTAAGGCCTTCTACCTCTAAATCTTCCTCTTGAACTAGATGGTTACTCATGAGAGGTATTAGTCTCTCTTTGAATTCTTTATGAATATCCTCTACCTCCTTGATGAGCTCTACCCCTAAAACATTTGTTTATACCTTTATTTATTTTTTTCTTATTGAGTTTTTCTTCAACTTTCAAAGCCAACTAGTAGCATTCTTGTATTGTCTTTGGACTAGCAAGACTCTACTCATCTTGTAAGTTGTATCTCAAACCATTGAGATACCTAACCACCTTATCATTATCATCTTCGATGTGACCTGGTCTAATGCTTAGTTTGTATAACTCTTTAGTATACTTTCTTACCCCCATTTTTTTTTGTTTCAAGTTTTGAAGTTTTATGTACAAGTTAGTAATATAGTCACTAGGAAAGAAATTGCTCTTCAATTCGGAAACCATTCTATACTAAGACTTAATCTTAGATTTTTATTTCTTCCTTATCTCATCCTATATGTAATCCCACCATAGGGATGCATGACCCTTCAGCTTAGTCCTATCAAACTTTACTTGTTACTCTTTTGATACATATTCAAAATCAAAGTACTTATCCAAATCTCATATCCTATTAAGGAGTTATTCTCCACTAAAGATGCCTACATATACAATAATACCTAGTTTGGAATTATATCTTTACCATTTCACCACCTTCAACAATATTTAAAACTTATTATCTTCAATTTCTCTCTCTCCTTCATCTTCTAACTCTGGTGCCTATGACTCTTCTTCTTTTTGGTCATCCAAATCACCTGTGACTACTCCCCTTCTATAATTAACCTCAACTAATATGAGTTTGGAATAAAAGTTGACTCTAATATTCCTCAACTCATGAAATATTTCATCTCATATATGTATTATTGTCTCCCTTTCACTTGTTGCATTCCTCCTTGGTGGAATCTTGTCTTATGTTAAATAATTTGTCAAATAAATCCTAGCTTCTCTTCCTCTCAGAGAATCTCACCTTATCCACTCACTTATATGTGTCTTATTTTAGCTCTAATACCAAAATTATGTATATTAATTACTTTCAAAGTCTCAACTTTGCAAATTCTACTCTCTTGTACAACCTCATAGGCTTCTTTATAGCCTTTTTTATTTTATTGATTGTATAGATGATAAAGGATTGGTAACTAGTAACTAAATTACTTTTCTAGTACCCTATATTAATTTATAGGTTTACACAAGTTTTCCTAGTTTAAAAGCACTCTCAAGCTACTTTCCTAGCCCCTGTCCACTCCTAATTAGGTCTTCCAAGGCTTAATTGCATACAAATTTATTATTATGTATACTTATATCCTATAAATATATAAAACCTCAATAATATTTTAGAGGAATTGAAAAAAAATAACAAATTTTTGGGGTTTTTGGCTGGTTATAACTCCTACAAAATAAAATTTTATCTAGAAACCCTAACTCAGGGTTAAACTGCTTTGTACAGACCCAAAAGGAGTTATTTGGAGATTTTGAGCTCTATAATGAATTTCAATGCACTGTGAAAGTTGTATGACCTCTATGAAACCCTTAAAAACCTTATAAAATCATCATATATTCTCATTAACATTTATACTACTTTTTTTCATAAAGATCTATGCTTGATTGTGTACAAGTATACTAGCAACTACAAGACTGTAACATCATTTTCACAAATAAGTATTAAAATAATAAAAGGAAAGACTTGATAACATTAAAAAAATTAAAATAAATTACCAAATTAACAATTATTATCATGAAAAAAATATTTATTGTATCTTTATCCTCTATCCAATCACACACAATCAATTTCCAATGCATACATATAGGAAAACAAGGTCTACAGTTACTTTGTCTTTAAAACTAGGAAATATCCTATTATTTATTGAAAATTAAAAATTTAAAAACACTTATAAATTATATTACATAACAACCAAACCTTTTATACATCATACAACTACTCTAACTACCTTTAGACCTTCCAACGATCATTAAATGACCAGGTAAGCAATGAGAACATATACCAAAGTTGATATTATATATAATTATGAGTTAAGACCCATGGAATGGATTCATGGTGTCTTTAAGATAAAATTAAAACAATTTTATACATCTAAAATTCCTTTCAAACACCCATGTAACACCTAATCTAAGCAAAATAATTCAAATTTTTAAAAACTCAGTTTTGGCAGGAAATGCCAAATTTTGAATTTTTGACAAGCTAGGCCTAAGACTAACACCTAAAATTAAAAAATAAGGATTTTATAAGCATCATAAGACCTCATATACCATAATAAAACCAAAATTTAAGAATAAAACTAAAATTTAAAATGAAACTAGCCTAAGAGTGATGCCCCTGCATCACATTTATACACTAGTAAAAAAGGTGAAGCCTTGAGATCTTGTTTGCAACTAGTTCAGTCTACCCATAGTGCATATTTAAATAATATGTGATATTATATTGGTTTATTGTGTACATATTTATTTATATCATCCATAAATTTCTTATTTTTCAAGTCAACTATGCCATTTCCTTTTGGGTAATGTTTTAAAGAGAACTTGAGGGTGATTTGATTATGGTAGGCCCATTATATGAATTTAATATATTGGAATGTTGGACCATTATCATAGACTAATGAAATGGGTGTGATGAATCAAGTGACTATATTTCCCTATGAGAAATCTATGACATCTATGGTTCATGAATTCTTGGTAGCAATAGCCTCTATCCACTTGGTATAACAATTTGTAGCTGTGAGGATGAAGTTGTGTCCTAAAGAATTTAAATTTATTACCCTAAAAAATTATAGGCCCCATTAGGTGAAAGAGAATGCTTTAATGACTGGATGTAAAGGCATAGTAGTGTTCACTTCTCTTTTCAAACACTTGGTACCAGGGAAAATTTTAGTGGCCTATAATAAATATGCCTTAGAGGTTTCCAAGTGAACCAATTTTGAAATGACCTAGTGAAATGGTGTGGAAAGTGTATAATTGTGTATGAGAATCATGTGGTATAATGTAGTGAATCATGTATATGTAAATATAGAGTTATAGACCATATTTATACACATGGAAAGAAAATGGCAATCTACAAATAAGGAATCAAGATCAAAAGTGTCAAGCATGTTAATGGTAGGGGATACTTTCACATAGTGTAGATGATCATCAACAAGATATAGATGGCCATTGGCATGATGTAGAAAGCCATCAGTAGGATGTAAATGATAGCCAATAAGATGCAGATGACTATTTTCATGCGTGATGATGGTCATCTACATGTTTTTGATGTCATATTCATCCTATTAGTGTTCATCTACATCATGCAAATGATAGTTTGCATATTTTAGACACACATTTGCACTATGTCAATGAATATCTACATCTTATTGATGATCATCTACATGTTATAATTGACCATCCACATATTAATGATGACCATCTGCATCCTACCAAATATAGATGGTCATCAATAAGATGTGGATAGTCATTTGTAGCATGTAGACAATCATTAGTAAGATGAAACTAGTTATTGACATGATGTAGTTGTATGTTTATAGTGTATAGATGGTCATTGTATGATGTAGATGCACACTTATAGCATGTTGATGATATAAGTCATGGTATATCCTATTAATGACCATTTATCTTTCCTTTTTCTATGCCCCCTTTATGATTTCCTATAAAATATAACCTCACACCTCATCTAGCAATTTTTCATACTTATCTTACTCTCCTTTCACTCTTTCACTCTATCCTCCTGAGTCACTCTTCCCTATTTTCCAATGATCAAGTTTAACACTATAATAATTTTACACCCAATGGATTTCTAGAGCTCATCTAGCATAGCCCTTAGTACAAAATCCAAATCTAAAGTATCTTAGAAAAATATGATATGCACTTTGATCCTTAAGCTTCTATAAAAAAAATATACATATAATGATTGGATCTAACCATGCTAGTTCAAGGGGATTATCTACATGTCTCAATGAGCACAAGATATTCACTTAAAAAATTATGTTGGCAAGATTTTGCAATGATGCATCCATTCTTAAAATTATCTTGAGCCCATATTCTTGTACATTTTTAATCACTCTAGAGGACATCCAAAAACTCACATACCTATTGTACAAGTATGTGAACAAAGTCAAAATAAAATCCTCACTCACTGATGATGAAAAAAATACTTGGAGTTTGTCTATGGGTTGTAAGTGGATGGTATGAAGCTTTTAATTTTATAATTCATTTTTTAGACTATTTTAAATTCTATTAGTAGTTATTACTTAAGCTAATAATTTTTATTTATTTAAAGATCCCCAAGGCCATAGTAAAAGGGGCCTAAAACTTGAATTAGTAAAAATGTCTTTTCTACTTCGCATGATTAAACTTTTCCAAGCCAAATTATTTTTACAATGAAGACCCTTAGACATTCCATTATAGGCTCTTGTGTACATATTATGTACTCTCAAGATTCAACAGTTTTATTGATATTTATTTTTTTCAAATAGAATTAAGGATGATTTAAATTATATTCTTTGCAATCAAAAATTTACATTTTCTTGTACAAATTATATTATTACTATTGACCAAATTTGACCATACAGGCCAAATTGGGACCCCTATAAGTGAAAACTTGATCTTTAGAGGTTTATATCTAGTTAAATATTATGCCATAGGTTGTATTATATGTTACTTGATTTTAGTTAATGCCTTATTAGCCTTGGTAATGATCCAATTAGTTAATATGTCATTTTGAGTCATTTAATAGGCATTTAGGGGTCATAAATACAAGTGGAATAGTTTTCAAGGTACCCGAGTGTCCTTATTTCCTATCAAACATCCAAGAAGTCAGTTTACCTATCATAAATGTTAGTTTCATATAAAAATTTTAGGTTATCTAACTAAAGATCAAGTAATCAACTAAAGAAAGGGAGTTTGGCACTTGTATGACCCATGAGGGAATGTCACACATGGGATAAGTCCATGGAACATATATTAATATTCATAAATTCATTTCCATGCTTGACATTCTCTATAAGTGTCATTTTTGAGATAAAACCATTCTTCTCCTTCTTTGCCTTTATAGACACACAGAAGTGATCAATAGGTTTGTGCTTGGTATAGATAGTTGAAGGTGTTTTAGGTCAAATTATTTTATTAGATGGTACTACACTCATATAAATCTATTTTCATAACAATAGGTTAATTATTGTTCAATCTTGCTTCATGAATCATCCCTAACACATTGATTATGTTTCTCAGCTTGTTAATCTATGTACCTTAAAGGTTTTGCTTTGGTTTGGAGTACGTAAATTCCAATACCTGTGGTTGATCCCAGATGATTTTGGATTCCTTATCTAATGGATTATTTTTTCATGTTTAAAGGTGTTTGGATAAGCCAAGTATCTCAAGTTGTAGGAGAAAGAACCATTTTGTGTTGCAAGTAGATTTTCAGCATCTATAGAATATCTAGGCTTTAATAATGGTTTTATAGGGTGTATATAATTTCATCACCATTTATTAAATGTCTTATTGGTCCTCTCATGTTTAAATATTAATTATACAAGGCAATAATCATAGTTTGTAGTCACATGTAAGAAACATAGTCACATTGGCATGCACAATCAACTTTTTGCTTGCTCCTTATTGTAATCATGGTGCTTAAGGAGAGTCACATTGAAAAAGAAGTGTAATATATTTTCTTGAGTCTTGAAACATCCTTATGTTTCATCTCAACATCATTATATGATATAAAGTAACTATAAAAGCATATTCTTTGGTACATTGCTTTAATTCATGCCTACTACCTACATACTAGTCAAGATGCACATACAAGTATCTCATGATGACATCATGAAAGCCTGAGTAGTGGTTTCAGTACATTTTAAGTGTTAGGAGTTAATTTGAAGGTATTAGGATAGGTTTATAAAATATTAAAGTCAAATGACAATGCACACTATCCATCCCATGACCACTACTTAAACACACTGTCTGCATGCACTATGAAATAACCACCTATAGGTGCATTAACAAGGAGTTAAAAAGACTTTTGAAGTTTTGGATCATGAGAAGGAACTTTTGGAAGTCATAGTGTAAATTAAGTTTCATGGAAATCCCTTTTGTTAGGTTGGTAATAAAAATAATGAGGAACCATTCAAAGACCCACTACCTGTACATGATAATAGCCACCTATAAGTGGTGTTAACAGTAAGTTGAGGTGTCATATGAGGAAATTAGAGCATGGTAAATAATTTTTTGGAGGTATATAATGTATGGTTAATTATTTAATATATATTTGAGGTATGAATTGGAAAATTTAAGTTGAGAACCACCTTCCAAAGATCCAATAACAGTATACAGGGACATTTTCCCTAAAGAGTGAAAATAGAGGTCTGATTAGTTTTGCCAAAGTTATACAATAGGGTTATAAGGACTTTTGATACATCCTAATGTGTTTATATTATATTAATTACATAGTACATGGACTATTCAAGGTTTTTTTGGTAGGTGATCAGTTGGATATGGTTGTTAGATGGTCTACATTTGCATTCTTATGATCTAAAAATAGGTAGTGAAACCTATAGGTCTGAATCCAAAAGAGACCTTTTTCACCCAAAGTTGCAAACTAAACCTTTCCAACATATGTGAATTTTTATAAATGGTTGAACAGAGTAATTATTACCTAATATATCATCTAAATAGGATGATATAATATTATTTGAATCTCACATACACCTATAGGTGTTTTAAGCCTTGAAATACCCACCTATAATTGATTGTAGGTAGACAGTAGATTAAACATGGCGTATAGCTGATGGTATATAGGAACATTTAAATGGTAAAAGTTATTAAATGGTGATAATAAAACTAATTATGTTCAATTGTTATCTATAGAGGTCAAGATGCAAGATATGACCCCACCATACACCTATAGGTGTACCTCCAAAGTAAGAAAATACAGTTAGCAATGGAACTCAATCTTGTCTCAACAAGGTATATGGAGATTTAAAATTCTTGAAAAAACCTATGATAATCTTCATTAATACCACTATAACCTATATAATCCCCAAACAATGTAAAATAAGCTTACATAGACTCCTTAAGGTCATGTGTACACCTACAACTGAATGCCTAGTCTTAATGAAGATAAAAAGATGAGTATGCTAAAGAAGAGTATGAAGAGTGAAAGTGTTAAATGGAGATTGGATCACCTCCATCATGACCATATAAGTATATATATTATTTGGATAGTGTATATAAAATAAATAAGGATCTTTAAACACTGTACATAGTTCATATGATGAAAACCCTATAGATAGTACCTCTTTCCAAGTTTGTTTTAGGTTTTTATGCTTTTAGGATGTCAAATGGAATGACCAAGGGCCAATATTTGGTAAAAAAATGTTTTAAACCTTAATAATATCATAAAACTTCTATTTTTTATTATTAAATAGGGTAAGTACCCTCTATTTTATCTCAAACAGAGGGTACTTCCCCTTAGGCATAAACTAGCAAGTTTGAGAAAGAAGATAGAGGGATGAGCCAAGAGTTATTTTAACCTATCAAGGAGGTTTGTAAAGTTGTATTAAACCTAATAAAACATGAATAAATAATAATAATATAAGGATGGAACTTAACAATTTTCTCTAAACCTTAAGATTGCAATCAAGTCTAGTTGGGTAAGGTTTTGTCGTAGTGCCCAAATGAAAGGTCATTTTCATTTCTAGATGTAGGTGAGATTTATACCATATTGAAACATGTTTATGAGATAATATTATAGGTTTTAAATATTTTTTAGTTCATGAAAAACCATAATAAAGCCATTTTAGACTCAAAATCACATCAGGCCTATGTAAAATAAGGAAAAGAACTTGAGAGGTCAAATTGAAGAGCTCATAACTAAACAGTCTTGGTGCATGGGAGCTCAAGAACTTGGGAAAAGTTGAAAAGGGTCATAAAATTAATTATAGTGAATTTTTTTTTCAATTTCAATGTCTCATTTTTATGAACAATGGCTAAGAGGGTAAAATAAGCCTAAACCCTTAGAAGGACCTGATTGAGAAAACAAGGCTAGACATATATCCAAATGGAATAGTTTGACTATGAAAGTGATTTGAGGTTTTATAATTCTCTCTAAAGCTCCTCCCCATACTTTTGTATTATATATAATTTTACAGATGAAGTAAAAATAAAGATTTTCTTGATAGTTTTATGCAATGTGTAGGTTTTAAGAGGCCTCAAGAGATGAAATAAACTTTGGAATAAATATTAGGACTTAATATAAATACCCATGTCTATTTAATTCCTTATAAAAAATTCTAAATCTGTTTACCAGCTACTTCATCTTAACCGGTCAAAATTGGCATAGTGAACATGATGGTGAGAATTGTGAGAACTTCAAGTGGATGACTTTTTAAGGTTTACCTAAATATTCTAATGATATTTAAAGTATTTAAAATTTTAATCCACTCCCTCCCATGGATTTTCATGAAAAAATAAATCCAATTTTGATGCCAAGTGTGAGGGGTGATTGAAAAGGATTTTTTAGACTTTAGATGGTGATATCTCATTTTGGGAAGATTTTAGATGACCAAGACTACAAACAATACATGGAGAGGCATGTATGTAACCCTTACCATTAATTATAATCATTAGACCTATTATTTATTAGTTTTGTAATGTTAAAACAAGGCTAAATCATGAAGGTAGTTCTTTGAGCCAGAATGAGAACTTCTACACCATAGTTCAAGAGTTTCATGACTTAGGGTGACACTTGTGCTTCCCAACATTACATGGTTAATTTAACACTCTATTACCATGTACATGTAACTCCTCTTAGAATTAAAAGTTTATTTTTGACCTTTTCCCTTCTCTCTTCTCCTCTCTCTCTCAAGTTCTATAAGAACTAACCATTTTGGCCTTTGTACGGCATGTTCCACCTGAGTATGGTGAAGCCTTTCTCATTTGCATATCATTTTATCAAAAATACTAATTATTTTTACCTCTTATATGAATGTTCATAATGTGTTTTAGTTATTTTATGGATCTTGCTTAGTGATGGCTCTTGTTTCCTTGGTATTTTGTCTCATTCTCTCACCTATTTGCACTTGGAAAGCTTCTTCTTATAGGTAATGTGAAGTGTTCTAGGAAGTGTCAAGGTTGAGTGAGTTAGCCTATTCAATAGTGTCATTTTAGACTTATTTTATAGTCCTCTTGACCTAAACATTCATCCATAACCTCATAATGAAATATTAATGTGAGAAGTTATAGATTGGAGAAGTGTATGTAGAGTTAGTCCCTCATTCTCATGTGTAATATGTAGCTAGTTGGTAGTCATCAATTATTTTGGTGTATCAACTCAATTAGGATAGTTTTATTTAAGTTTTCTCTCTCACTTTCCCTCATAAAGTTTAGGTGTAGTAGTGTTATATAAGTGGTACATCAAGGGAGTTATCCCAACCTAGAGATTCACCTCATTCTTAGGATACCCACAACCTAAAGGTGTTTCAATTATGCCACTTGGATGAGGATAGATGAGAAATATCCTCCAAGGGTGAAAATCCAAGTGAAAATAATTACATTATACAATGAGGCATTTTTTAAATTAGAAAATACAACTATTCCAACCTGTCTTCATCACCAAATGGTTGGCAACACACTCACCCTTGAGGCCTAGGATTAGTTTGCATTGCACTATTATTATTTTCAAATAATTATATAAATAATGAATCATGATCTCTTTAATATATAAACTATTATTTTTATATATTACCAAAAAATTAGCTCAAATAATTGTGAAAAGAAATGTAATAATTAAGGGTCAACAATCTGTGGAGGTTGTGGTAGAAAGTAAAAATTGATGGTGATACAAAATCATCTTTATAGGTGAAACCATTACAAATAAAAAATTGCATGCAGAGTTTGATTTCACGACCATCCTCTCATGTTATTGATATAATTTTGTACACATTCTCATCATTAATTTAATTAACAAAAATTATAAGGTTGTCATTGTAATATATTAATCCTCTTCTATATATAGTGGCATAATTTGTAATTTAAAAACTATGGGGTAGAACTACTCCAATTCAGTTTCAACAACAAAATCAAGGTTGCAAATTAAAAATAAGTATTTTTTGGTATATGCTAAATATTATATTTATTTTATCATTTTTATGATTTTGGGTCCTATTTATAGGTCGTTCTCCTTCTCAAAAGATAAATTTCCAACTACTACCATTGATACCCCACCCTATAAATACAGGAAAATCAAAACATTTAGTTTTTCTATCACATAATGGTGGCACATTACATTTAGGGACATTTGATTTCCAAAATTTTCAATCGGTGGTCTCCCAAGTGCAATGCAAACCACATTTATTTCAAATATTTATCTAGCTAAAGCGTGTTTTGGGATTGATAGTGGCACCCCCATGCCATTTTTAATCCTCATGACATGATACAAGGTCCTCCTCTAATAGAGAATTTACAATAGCCTTCTACAACAACAATCCACCTAGTGTAGGCACTCTTACTAAAGAGATTCCATAAACTAATGACCAATGTACTTTTTTCCAATTTTTAATTATTAGTAGATAATATGATGTCATTTGTTAAAGATCATGTTATCACTAACCTTAAAGAATTAAATTTATGGGAGTATCAATAAAAAGTTATGATTCAAGAAATCAATGCCCATTTTCACAACCATAGCTAATACAATCAATTGTGTTCAATGGTTGAACATCAACCTAGGAAAACTGATGTTTTATTTAGCCAAATAGTTCTTGGAAGTATTCTAGTGAGTAATAGATTTAATGATAATTTTATAGATATAATGCTAAATAAGTGTGACAATTTAAATGGATAAGTCCAAACATATTACAATAAATAGGTAAAAAATAAAAGCCTTGTATAACTTGCAAAAGGAAAGAAATAAAAATCCATGGTAAGTTTATCTTATTATTTATCACAATAAAAATTTATTTTATAATTTTTAATTAATAAATATTGTTTGTTTATTTTTAGTCAAAATATACAAATTTGAAGAATCAAGTAGTTGTCCTTGACATGTATTTGAAGAGTTCACACAAAAGTATTTATGTGGTAATTTATTTCAAGGAAAAACTTGTTTTACTGAATAATCAAAATAATAAATTGAATATAATAATAATAATAAATGTTTGGACCCTAATATATTATTTAAACAAAAAGCTAAAGTGGACCCATCATTACTTTCAAGAAGAGACGTTGCTACAGATGAATAAGCAAGTTTTGCCAATATCAATAGTGTAGTAAAAGATATTACAAATTCATGGATCCTTACATACAATACTATTAGCCAAGTGGAAGGTTAGCCTAGTTAGGAAACATAGAAAAACACCCAAGTGTCTGACAAAAAATGATATTTCTACTTGGCAGTTGGCAATCTATATATGTTTTGTAACTATTGGAAAATTAAAAATTTGTCTTGAGAGTTGGGCCTAAACAATGTAATTTATCTTTTATATAATATTTAAAATATGTTTTGTAATTTTGGATTCCTTAATCTTAGTGTATATTTGTATGGGTGTACATGGCCTTTGTTGCTTAAATGGTGATGATGTAATGATTTGTAATAAATCATTGAAATGCTTAATTATTTTTGTAATCTAATGATTTTACAATCATAATTTGTTTCCCAACCATCATTAATCTTGAAAAAATTTGACCTTTGGTCAAATTTGAGTCAAACCCTACATTTTTAAAAAAAAATTATAATCTTATTCATGTCCTTAAGGGTGTCTTTCAATCTAAATGTTCACTTATCCCTAGCTTAGCTTTAGTCCAATGTCTAGCCCTTTATACTAGTCAAGTCAATGAAAGTCAACCCAAGTAAAAAAGGTTCAAACTTGGTCAAAGGCATACAAATTTTTTTCTAGTCCTAATATGGTTTTAAATTTGATTTAGGACCTTTCTAAATCATCTAATTGTATTTGTCATATTCAATATGCAAAAAATGCCTTATGATCCCACTTTTAAGCTATAAAAGAGGACTTGTATGGATGGATAAAGTGATAAACTTGATACCAAGCTATTTTTAATGTGGGATATGTTAGATAATATTATATTCAGGTGTGTGATAGTCCAAGATTTAGTTATAGTTAGAAAATGGGAGTTTCTCCTTGTTTTTAGGCCTTTTAGGGCACTTGTACGGTCTATGTGATTAGATCTCCAAATAAAAATGTGGGTGGGGTGTATATTCATCTCCCCACACCCATTTCCACATTTTAATTTCAAGGATAATTTAAAAATATGCATCTCTAACTCTCTTTTTTTTCCCCCTCTTGGCATGCAAAAGAAGGTCAACTTTAAGCACTCACTATGGGTCATACAATTTGAGTTAGAGGAAATGATCTTAGGGGTGGATAGTATCTTGAGTATAATTCAAATCCATAATAGGATTTTTTTTTTCCTCCTCCTTTATGAAAAAATGTTAACACTCTAGGTAGCCATTTTTGGGTTTGTAACTATGAGGGGGGTCACTATTTGCAGTTATCTCAATTCTCTTGTTTTGGTCTAATGAGTTTATATTTTACATATTTTTATACATGTTTTCCAAGGAATTATTGAAGGTTATCCATTCTTAATTTGGTTTTAAAGGCATCAAGAATATAAGAAAGCCTTTTTTAGGCTTGTTTCCCACTTTGGATCAGTATAATACTTATTTCCCAAAAGGTGGACCTACAGGTGATATTGAGCAATTATCCATGCCAAGATGAGGGAATGGGATGTGTGTTAAATATTTTTGATTCATGAACATATGTGTGGTGACATATGCCTTCTTATGAGACCCAAACTATGCATCTTCTCCACTATTTTCCCTCACTACCCACTTCAACACATTCCAAACTACAAGAGGTCAAGGACAAGAGACAGGGGAGCATTGAGGAATGGAGGTGGTCTTAAAAATTCCATCTTAAAGCCTATGTATTTATTTCACCATGACAGACATAGCTTGCTCATTAAGAGTATTGGAAAAGATGGAATTGCTAAGCAAAGGAAGTGACTGAGTTTTGGTCTCTCAATCCCTAAATGGACCAAACAGAGGTCCTCAAGGTTTTTTGGGATGGTATATCTCATGACTAAATGGTGTTTAAATGGCCCTAGTTATTTTCCTTAGTATTATTATCTACAAAAAATATACTTGAAAATTTTTAGGTCACTAGTATAAGAATGAGGTAGACTTTAAACTCCTCCAAGTTGTCAAGAAACCCACTGAAAGTAGATAGTGTTGTCTATAGGATTTGGAAGGAGGATACCACCCAAACTATGCATAAAAAGTTATAGAGTATGTCTATGAAGGGGAAATATTTACAAAGGCTATAAAAATCCATCCTGAGAACTTAGGTCATGAATATGAGTTATATTGCATGAAATGACCTTTTAGGCCTATCCCATGTTCGTACACAAGGTAGAGTATATAGTTAAGGCAATGTTTCAATGATTAGAATAGAGAGATGGTGTTAAGGGTTATAAATAAGGAAATATTCCATATTTTGAGTGATATAAAGCTAAATTAAATATCAACAAGCCCTATACACCCCTAACAAGATCCAAATGATCTTAAATACAACTTACAAGCATGGGATTATGCACCTACAACAAAAGTTATTGGGAAATTGGTCTCAGTCAAGAACAAGGTGTTATTTTATAACCAAATGAAGCATAAAAGTGGTTTGGATGATTTAATTTGATTAAATTATGACAAATAAAGGATTACATATGCTTAAGATGCTAAATACCCACCTTGTAAACCTACATCAAAGGCAAAATATACACTTCCAATCTTGCAGGAAAGTGGTGACACATTTAGGTCATGGGAGTATATAAGAAGCCTAAGGAAGTGAAAAGATGAGTGATAGTTTAATTATATTAAATGTATAAAATTACCCTCCTAAAATTAATTACCATGATCTTTAACCAATCCTAAGTGCTCATTAAGGTTGTCTCAATCCTACAGTTAGCAACAAGAAGGAAGGTGGAGGATTGAAATGCTAAGTATGGAGCAAGGAAGGGGGAAAAAGTTTTAAGAAATGAAGGATGTTTCATCAAAATAAAATGAATTTTTTTATAATTCCTATAACACTCACCACATGTCCAAATACCTTTTCACCTATACAAGGTACGTCTCAATCCATACAAGCAGATTAGGAGACCCTCAACTCAAAAGGGAAATAAGTGTTTTCACTAACAAAAGTGGTCTAAGATAGTTTCCAAGGCTTCATGAGATTTAAATGAGAATTAAAACCATTTTTAATTAACCTATGAGTATGAAATTTTTGTGGAGGTAGCACCTATAGGGATATTTGAGCAAAAACATATAAAAAATAGGGGTTTTTTTCCCATTTTTTAAGAACATTGAGATGGTTAGACCCCCTAACCATGGAATCAAACAAAAAAATTGGTATAGTTCATAAATAGTAAATTATTGAGATAAAAAAATATTCACTTTTCCCAAAAAAATAGGCCTAATACTCTCTATTTTATCTCAGAGCAAGGGCAGTTTCTTCATGCACAAGAATGACAGTTTTAAGAAAAAGTGTTAGATATTGAACCAAATATAAATATAATAAGTTATTAAGGTTTTTAAAATTAGGGGAAACATGGGAGAACACAATAAATAAGCTTAGAAGGTTTTAATTCCAATGAGATGGTCTAGACAAGAAGGTTTACAGGTAGACCTAGTAGGAAAGCATCCAAACCCAAACCCAAATGAGATATCATTCCAAGTTATAACTTGTTAAAAACACTATAAATGTTTGTATGATTCCTATAGGGGTAAATAAAATGTGATAATTCCGTATTAATTCATTAAATGTGATAATTATGGTCTTTTTGTTCATAAAGTATGAACAAGCTTGTTGATAAGGCATAGGTCTTGTCCTAAAGTAGGGGTCATCCCAATTTTTGCCTCTTGGTGAGCCATACAAAGGGTTTGAATATATTTATAGTTAAAATACATAGGTGATGAATCTTTTTTTTGGAAAGGAATCTCCATATGAATCCATTTCCAACCCTAGACATACTAAAACCCTCACAAGAAACATGAGAGTAATTTGAAGACCAACTTCCATCATTCATATCTTTCATGAATATTTTCATGGGGCCCTGAGCCATTTAGATAAGTTAGAGGAGGTCCTTAAAGAGTCTTTAGTATCATTTGGATATATTTTCAACATCTAACCTTTATGAACAAAGGTTAAGTGTCTAATCCACTCAAAACCCTTACAAAACCCTTATAGAGACCTAATTGAGGAGATGAAGCATTTTGAGCATCTAGATGCAAGTAAATGGACATGAAACCAACTATATGATGTAGATGACTCACTCAGTGTCTTACACGTGTAAGGAGGTGTACATAATTATATGGATAGTAAGAAGAATAGTGTTTTTCTCACCCTTTCTTGTATTTTTTAGGGTCTATGATGTTATAGGAGATGAAAAAAAGTTTCATGGGAGGTTAAAGACATATTATAGCTCACTATAGTAATTTTTTCCCATTAAAATGTTTCTAAATGTTCAAACTAGGGCCTTACTTTCAGCCATTCCAGTGAACCACCTAGTGAACACTTAGGGAAAGTGGTGAAAATCAACTGGGGAAGCCTTTTAAATGTTTTTTTATTGAAATTTATGATAGGATAACATTTTAAAATTATGATTACCTATTTTGCATGTATCATTTTGTAAAATTGGGATTTTTTGAATGCCAAGTGTAGAAGGTGCATGGATAAAGCCATTTTAAAACTACCAAGGATGATTTTGCATGTCCACAATAATAGGGATGGTAAGGGATAAATATAATGCATGTGGGGAATTTTTTGTAACCCCTCTTGCTCATAAAAACCATCATACTTGAACATATGTAGAGATACGGTAGTTTTAGAGGGCAAATCATGAAGGCAGTTTCCTATGCTAGAATTGTAGGTTTTATGCCACTTTTCACCATTCTTATGACTTGTTTGGAAATTTTGACCTATATTACATGGAATATCTTGACCCGCCTCTCTTCCACATGCAAATTTAACTAATTCTTTCAAGGTGACACATGTCCAAGTGATCCTTGGACTTCTTTTACTTGTTCCTCCTTATCAAAGCTATAAATATGCATTCTCTTAACTCTTTTTAGTAGCCTCCATTGGTCGATGGGGAAACTCTAGGAAAATTTGTATTTGAAATAATATTAAATAAATATAAAAGTGTTATTTCCACTCACATGTTATAATATTAAGTAATGACTGTTAGGATCTTGCTCCACCAATTAGAGCACATATGATTACCTCTTGTATTAGCAACTAAACATGGAATTTAACCAGAATGATAAGTAACTAGAAATATGAAACAACACAAGATATGAGAGACAATACACAATTGTATAAATAATCACTCATAAGAAAATACAATAAAGAAGATGCCACTTCTTCTTCCACCTCAAAGGCTTGCCACACCTCAAGACCTTCTTCCCTCTCTCTCACGGTCACAACAATCAACTCCAATATAGAATTGATGTTCACCTCCACCAGTCAGTAGCATGCTGCTAGTACACCAAGTACACAACTGTACTCCAAGTATATCTCCTGCTCTCTGTTGCTACCTGTAAATCACCAGACCTTACTCACCATTGTATATCTCCAAAAGAAGCCATGCACACCTGCTGACCAAGATCATACATATATGAAGAACCCTTTTGATTCTCCAAACTAGCACCCACACTTGGTATTGTGACACTAGGAGGAACACCCCATTGCTCTCTTCTCTCAAAAGGAGCTTATTTAGCTCTCTTACTCTCTAGCACTGATTTACAATACAGCCCATGAGTTTATTAAAGAGATCTCATGCTTACAATAATTAAACTATCTTAATTATAATAATTAGACTCGCAACTCTAAGACTATAATTAGCCTTTAACATGCAAACTAACAGTCCAAAAATAGACTCTCCAAAATCGGCATGCAAACTGCATGTTCACACACAAGTTGCCAATGTCGGCTCCTCCTTGACCGATGTTGGCCGACTTGTAACCAACGTCAGTTTCTTCTACACTGCTATCTGACTGACATCAGTTTCCCTACAACTCATTCTACAACTCTCTGCAACCTTTGCAACCTCTGTAACTCCTCCTATTTGCATCCTGGTGAAGCTTTTAGCTCCACAACCTAACAATCTCCCACTTGGAGATAAATAGATGCACCTATACCTGTACCTGTACACTGTCTAATTTATTCCCTGGCTTGTATCCCTCTTCAAGATCAATCTTGAAGACTACCCACCACACACCCTGTGATGCCTTTCCTATCATCCAAGTAACCTGCCACATCCAAACCTACATATCCATGTAGTGAAGTCCTTGACCCTGCATAACATGTTAACCTGCTGCTAGTCCCTCTCAAATACTTGAGAATCCACCTTCCCTGAATTGGCTCCAAACTCTCTGATAACTCCCACTGCTTGGGAAAACTCAGGTCTACACTAGACCTCATGTGATTTTGAAACCTATTTTAAGCTCTACTTGAACTATCCAGCCCTTGGTGTGCTTACCGATTCTGCATCCTACATCTTGAACCTCGCCAACACCTTCTTCACATCAGCTCCCATTGGAGACAAAATCTCCATGACTCTTATGCCAAAGAATTTCCACTACTCCTAAATTCTCCATGACATACCTCTGAACTAGCTTTACCTTTAGCTCAGAAACTCCCTACATGTGTAACCCTGCAACAAGCAACCACATAATAGTAACAGAATAATGTTGCGACCATTATCTAACCTGGTAAAGAAAAAACAAAATGGTTACATTGACCTTGACTAAAGCCATGCTTAGTCATACACCTATCAAACCTATACCACTGTCCTATAGCTTCCTCAAGACCATAAAACCTTGGCCTTCTATCTCACGTATCCATCCACTCTCTTCTCTAACTTGGGAATCCATCCCTCATCTAGTGATTTCTTCCAGCTGACAACTCCACCAACAAATACCTAATTGGTTCTTCTCCAAGGACTCACTCCTCATCCATGCCAAGCTCCCACTGTTTCTAGATTCTACCTGCATTGCCTCTTCACATCTTCCTGGTTCTTAACCATCAATAAGCAATATAAAGAAGGTGAACAATGAATATGAGGTTCACTTACCCTTTTAGTCCTTGATATGAGTGTTTCAGACCTTTTTGACAGCTTGTTGTCTGCCCACCATCCATTCCAGTGACCGATCTTGGTCATCTCCCATTCTGCTCCCGACTGATGTTGGTTCCCTGCACTGACCCTGACTGTCGACATCATTTCCCTGGCTGACGCCGTATCCCTTCTGCTAACATCGATTCCTGTCTGACCAACATCGGTCTTCCTGTTGCCGACATCGGTTACTGTCTGACTGACGCCGGTACCTGTGTTCGCTTGTGAGTGATGACTTTTTACCCGCGAGCTCCTTTTGGGTTAAAACCCTATTCAAATCAACATAGCCCTACTCAAAATAATTTAGTCCACTTTATTGATCTCTGTCTGTCATCTCCTCCATGAACACCAAGGCTTTCTAGTTCTTAAGTTTGTCAAAGATATCTATCTTTTGCTTAAGAACATACATTCCCCTCCTACATATGTGACCAAGCCTACAAAGCCACATCTCTGCAATAGAAGGTGAATCAGTAATATAAGTAGATAGATAAAGGATACCTACTTTCTTACCACCATCTAATTCAAGTGCATCTGTAGTGAGAGTTACTGTGCATCTCTCATCACCCAAATTTCTTGAAGAAATTAGACTCATCTCCAAGAGTGGAACCTGCATGACCTTCTTCAACACCTATGTGTTACCCATCTGCAATCTCAGCTTCACTTCCCCTTCGTCAATGATTTGACAAGGCTCACCAACCCCTAAATAAATCTCTCCAAAGTCTCCAAAGACATACCCATGAAAAGATGCTCTATTTCGAGCTGCATGGAAAGAGGCAAAAGAATCTGTAAACCAAGATTCTACTTTATCCAAAGCAACTTGTGTAATGTCACCTGAAACATTTGCTTCTACACACTAATCTTCTATCAACCAACAATCTCCTTTTCCCTACTCTTTCTTTCCATCAATCAAACCATTCGTGCTATTCAGTTTTTCCATTCATAGCTTACTTTCTTCTGCCATTGCTATACTCCCACTCAATTTGAAACCCCTGAGAGTGACCTGTAATCAAAAACACTACCAGATCTGAACCACCTATTAGTCAACCCAACCAAAAGCTCTGATACCACATGTCAGGATCTTGCTCCACCAATTAGAACACATATGATTACCTCTTGTATTAGCAACTAAACACGAAATTTAACTAAAATGATAAGTAACTAGAAATATGAAACAACACAGGATATGAGAGACAATACACAATTGTATAAATAATCACTCAGAAGAAACTACAATAAAGAAGATGCCACTTCTTCTTTCACCTCAAAGGCTTGCCACACCTCAAGACCTTCTTCCCTCTCTCTCACGGTCACAACAATCAACTCCAATACAGAATTGATGTTCACCTCCACCAGTCAGTAACACACTGCCAGTACACCAAGTACACAACCATACTCCAAGTAGATCTCCTGCTCTCTACTGCTACCTACAAATCACCAGACCTTACTCACCATTGTAGATCTCCAAAAGAAGCCATGCACACCTGCTGACCAAGATCATACATATACGAAGAACCCTTCTAATTCTCTAAACCAGCACCCACACTTGGTACTGTGACACTAAGAGGAACACCCCATTGCTCTCTTCTCTTAGAAGGAGCTTATTTAGCTCTCTTACTCTCTATCACTGATTTACAATACAACCCATGAGTTTATTATATAGATCTCATGCTTACAATAATTAGACTTTCTTAATTACAATAATTAGACTCACAACTCTAAGACTATAATTAGCCTTTAACATGCAAACTAACAGTCTAAAAATAGACTCTCCAGAATCTGCATGTAAACTACATGTTCACACACAGGTTGCCGATGTCGGCTCCTCCTTGACTGATGTCGGCCGACTTGTAACCGACGGCGGTTGCTTTTGCACTGCTATTTGATCGATGTCAGTTGATCAGACCGATGTCGATTGCCCTGCAACTCATTCTGCAACTCTCTGTAACCTCTGCAACCTCTGTAACTCCTCCTGTTTGCATCCTGGTGAAGCTTTTAGCTCCACAACCTAACAATGACTTAAATTTGGTTGGTTTAGTCTAGTAAAAGATTGTCTTTTCTAGCTTCTACTCTTGATGGTCTACCAATTTATAGAAAGGAGATTATTGCAAATCTTTGATAGTATTATTTTCTAAGTGTATAGGTATATTAGAAGTGGTTCATGACTATATATTTATTTTTAATAATTCATTTCCCTCCTAATAATCACATATCTTCTTGAATCTATCATGTGAAATATTGATGTAGCAATGAATCCTAAATTATGAGTTTTGTTTGATAGATGATTTGTTGTGTTTAAGTAGTAGTTTTCAGTCAAGTGAGAGGACATTATACATTGGTGCATCACCCTTTTGTTTTCTTATTTTTTTTATTAATCCCTTTCCATCTCCAAGTTACTAAGTTAGAGAGAGAGCTTTAAAGGTACATCAAGGGGAGCTAGCCCCTCATCTAGAGATTAATTTCTCAACATTGTCACCCATAGAAAGAGAAATGTCTCCATGGTGTCACTTGAATGAGAAGAATTATTCATATACTCAAGGGTGATAATCCAAGTGTCAATAGTTTTTGGAATGCCTGGTGGGATTTTAAGTGCTAAAAAATTATTCAAGATTAGTGCTAGTCTTGGCATAGCTGAAGTTAAAAGAAGCATCTACATTTAGTACTTGGAAAATCTATTGAAGAATTCAAGTCTTTGGTTGATGATAAGTCTTTTTTTTCCATGTTAAAGGTAATAAATAGGTCTGTTGCTAAAGAGACACCTTTTGAGTTTGCACAACTACATCCATATTCCACCAAAATGTTTAGGTTTATAAACACTCATCCTTATAAAAGATATTTAATGTTTAAAGATTCTAAGTTTATATTAGATTCCATTCCTAACATCAATAGTGATCATTCCAAGATGGATATAAGGCAACATTTTGTGCCTTTCACCAAATCATCTCCCTTGAATCTTGTCCAATATGATCAAATTACAGGGGTAGACCTTAAGAGTGTTCCATCTTTTAGTGGGGATGGTCATATTAATTCCATTGAACATATTATAAACATATCCAACTTTTGTAATATCCACAACATTACCCAAGAAAATATGGATATTATATTATTAAATTTGTCCTTCAAAGGCAAAATTTTGGATTGGTATGATACCTTAGCTCAAAATTCCATTAGCTCATGGGATGAATTGGGAGATCTATTGACTAATAGTTTTGGGGAGAAGTGTGACTAATTATCTCTAGATAATAAATTGACCAATATTAAGAGGGAACCACATGAGTTTTTATAGGACTTCAATACTATATTTCAAAAAACATGGGATAAGATCCCTGCTCTTATGAGGCCTACTCTAAACTATGCATTCTTGTACTACATAAAGGCATTAAGCAGTGATGTGTCTATCATGATTCAGTATATGGGTGGGAATACACTCCCTACTACCTATGATATAGCCATAAATTCAAAATATTGTCTTATTAAATTAGGGAAGATTTCTCCTAGGCCTCTAATGCCATTGTTCCCTGATTTGTAGCCCCCTAGCCAAGTTTCTCCTCCTACCTTAGTTCCTTTGCCTAGTAGTGAAAAGTCTACAATGATTCCTTCCAATGAAATCCATGAGGTTAAAATTTTACTATAAAGTTTCACTAATGAGTTGGTTTCCCTCAAAATTTAACAAGCCCAAAGTTATAGGCCATATCAGTCCTATAATCGATATAGACAAGCCAATAATATTCTTTTTCAAGGGAATTCCCATGGGCAAGGTCAAATCACCCAAGCTAGGCCTTATCAAAACTAAAATACCAATGTTCCCTCATCCTCCAATTCCATTGTTCCCACTCAAAATAATATATTTTATGAATAACCATGCTATCAATTGTTTGAACAAGGCCAAGAGCAGGTTGTTTATGCAAATGAAATACATAATCAAGCTATGGGAATGCAAGGAGATCAAGTGCTACAGGTTCCAAACTTTGAAATGAAAATGTAACAAAGGTTTTAAAATGATAAATTTCAATATTATTTCACTCTCATTATATAATTTAAGGGATTATTTTGTGCCATAAATCATTGGAAAGTCCAAGCAACATCAATTTTGGTATCTCTTCCAACACTAGATCCAAGAGGATGGCTATTGAAGAAGCTCAAAGAGCCAATCAAGGACCTTTTTTGACCCTTTAATCATCTAAAATGGTGAATGTTTATAATATAATTCCTAAAGTATAATAAAAATAGAGATTTCCAAATATGAAGCTAACTCCTACACCTTCTACACAAGCTACATCACAAGGTGTTAGTGCTCCCAAAAAATTTCCTAAAGTAAATAATCCTCAAATCAATGTGGTAGACCAGATGAATAAGAGTCACATAAATATATATTTATAGTACTTCTTGATAATGCTATGGTATAAATATATACTTCAAAAATAACTACATGAATTGGGTAAGCATGTTGGCCCATCTAGACATGACAATGTGGTCTTAGTGAATGGGACTCAATAAATTGATGGTCAAGTAAAGAAAAATGAGAAGAATCCTCATTTTTATTTATCTCTAATAAATTTTGATTTCTTGGTTCATAATTTCATCTTAGATAGTTGGGATATTAATTTAGTTATGCCTAAATGTATAGTAGATAAACTAGGCCTAAAGTATGAGACAATGAATAAGGGAGTTTTACAATTGGATGGAACACCAGTCAAGACTTTGGGGATAATAAAAATGTGAATTTTATACTTCATGATTTTTTTAATTTTAATATTCCTCATGATGTGGTTGTGGCATATTTACCTCCATAGTTTTCCCTTTACTTGTTAAGATATTTTATAGCTAAAATAGGTGGGTATTTGGCAGCTAATTGGTCCTACATGGTGTTTAAGATAAAGTATGGCACTAATGTGAAGATTGATTCTAAACCTATAAATAAAGATGAATTTAAACCATAACCACATAAGGTTTAATATTTTAATTATGCCATATTTGATGAATAGGAGCTTCATATTGACCAATTTCTATCATCTTCCCTTGAGGGAGTTTATGATTTGTTCCTAGATGAACAGTCAAAATGAAAACTGTGAACATGATCCTTAAAATTTTATTGAATAATCTAGTTTTGAGGTTTACTATATGTATTAAAATTATTCCTTCATACCCAATCTAGTGGATCCAAGTGAAGAGGTGAGTGGTTTATGGTAACTCTTCTTTGATGGGTCTAGAAGCAACATTGGGGTAGGTGGTGGAGCAATGTTGGTTTCACCTTCAAAAGAGAGGTACTTTTCAACCTTTAGATTCCAATTCTCATGAACTTGTAATGTATCATAATATTAATACCTTATTCATGTCCTTGAATGGGCTAGTAAAAGAGTGGATTAGAGAGCTTCAAGTGTATAGAGATAATGAGCTTGTTGTGAATCAAGTTAGAGGGTAGAATTTGACCAACAACTCCTTTCTCAAGTCTTAAAAGCATAGATTTTGGGATCTTGTAGAAGAATTCATGGATTTCAATGTCAAATATATTCCAAGGGAAGATAATAATCATGATGATAGTTTGGCATCTATTATTGCTCTGTTTGATGTTCCAAAAGGAATAAAAGAGGACAAGAACTAACCTCATCTAAAGGTGATTGTTAGGTATTCCATACTAGATAATGTCACCAATTGGTAGGTATTTGAGAGTTACCAAAAAATATCCCTTTTTCTACAAGAGGAGGATGAGTTCTCTACAAAAAATTAGTCCAAGCTTCAACAATAATATGGAGGGAATATTTTCCAATTAAAGTCTAACAAGATTCCCAAAGGCCTAGTGACTCTTGAAAGCATATTTAATGATTATGAATAGCTTAATAAATATATATGTATACCAAATAAGATAACTATGAGAAGGTAGATATATTTAATTACAAGCTACTTTCACTTAGAAAGGTGTGCACTAGTTAAGAGAAGAATGATTTCATTAAACTATGTAAGGAATTTAGTGATATTTTTGCATGAGAGTATAGTGAATTGAAGGGTTTTGATCCAATGTTAGCTCAACACACCATAGATATAGATGAAAATTTAAAACCCATCAAGAAAAGACAAAGGACAATAAATCTCAATATTGAACCACTCATAAAGAAAGAGATCACTAATTTTATTGAGTCTAGAATAATTTTTCCTATCAAGCATTATTCTTGGTTGGCCAACTTAGTCCCTTTTAGAAAGAAGAATGGGGATATCAGGTTGTGTGTGGACTTTAGAGACTTAAATAGGAACTGTTTGAGAGATTATTATCTCCTCCCTTATATGGAGCAAATTTTACAAGTTGTGCCAGGTAGTGAGAGGTTTTCTTTCCTAGATGATTATTTCAAGTACAATCAAATTTTGGTGAAGGAAAGTGACCAATAAAAGACAACCTTCACCACCAAATGGGGAAAATATGCCTATATTAATATTACATTTGATTTTTCAAATGCTAAAGTTACTTTTCAATGTGCAATGGATATGTCTTTCCATGGATTAATCAATGACATTGTATTGGTTTATCTTGATGATGTGATAGTTTTCTCCAAGAATGCAAATGATCATTTGAAGCACCCAAAGAAAATATATGAAAGGTGTAGAGATTATAGGATCTATCTAAAACCAAGTAAGTGTGTGTTTTCTATATATGAAGGTAAACTACTAGGACATATTGTTTCTACGAAAGGTTTGTCCATTGATCATGAGAGAGTGAATGCCATCTTGGCATTGTCTTTGCCCAATCATAAGAAAGGTTTGCAAAGTTTCTTTGGTAAGATCAATTTCATAAGGAGATTAATTCATAACTTTGCTAAATTGGTCAAGCCTCTAACATCCATACTAAGAAAGGATTAAATGTTCACTTGGACTAGAAGGTGAAAGGAAAGTTTTGGAGAAATCAAACAAGTTATTACCAAAGATCCTACTCTTTCAAGTCCAAAATTTTCCGATGATTTCACCTTATATAATTTTTGGAATGAGGAGGTAATCTCTACCATTCTTACCCAATAAAATGATGAGAATCTATAACAACCTATTGCCTTCTTTCACCAAGGTTTAAAAGGCTATGAGGTAACATATACTTATGTTGATAAATAAGTGCTTTCAGTTGTTAGGAGTCTAAATAAGTTTAGACACATGCTATAAAAAAAAGTTCACATACTTGTGCCTCATCCTAGTGTAAAGGACATTCTATTGAGTAGAGATTTTAATGAAAAAAGGGTAGGTTAGATCACCAAAGTGATGGAGTATGATGTGGAGATCAAGACAACCAAGCTAGTGAAGGGAAAAGGGATATGTGAACATCTTAATTTAGACTTGAAAGAGTAAAGGGAGGTTATTTTATAACTCCATGATGACCATATAGTATCTATACCTTCAACTATGAAGATTTGGACACAAGACATGATTCATTTCCTTTAAACTGGTGAGTGTCCACAAGGTCTTGATAGAGCTAGAAGAAGGTATTTTAGTTTTCAATCCATTACTTATGTACTTGTTGATGGAGTGATATTTAGGAAGGATTTTTAAGGTGTGTTTTTGAGGTGTCATGATTTGGATCGGATTGATAAAGTATTATATGAGTTCCATGATGGACCAGCTAGTGGTCATTTTTCTCTAAGAACTACAACTGCTAATATTATGAGGGCTTGTTACTTTTAGCCTAGCTTGTTCAAGGACACCCATGCTTGGGTAATAAAATGACAAAAGTGTGCTCTTTTTGATGGAAAAAAAAAGATATCTGCCTTGAATCTTCATCTAATCTACGTTGAACAAATCTTTATGTAATGGGGTTTAGATTTCATAGGCCTAATCAATCCACCTTCTAGTGTTGGTCCCAAGTGAGTGTTGACTACCATTGATTAATTTATAAGATGGGTGGAGAATTTAGCTCTTAAAGAGTAAAATGGAAAATCAGTCCTAGACTTCTATGAGAGTATAGTAAATAGGTTTTGAGCTCCCTCAATACTCATTTCAAATAATGCATTAGCCTTCCTAGGAGCAAGGACAAGTGAATGGGATTTGAAACATGGAATCTATCTTAGCACCTCCTCCAAATATTATCCCTAAGGAAATGGACTAGCTAAGTCCACAAACAAGAATCTAATCAAGATCATAAAGAGAATTATGGAGGAGAACCAAAGGACTTGGAATTTTAAGTTAAAGATAGCCCTTTTGGCTGATAGGATCACCCCAAAGAGAGCAATTGGGAACTAACCATATACACTTGTGTATGGAAGGGAGGTTAGGATTCTTATCCTACTTGAGTTATTAGATTTAGACCTCACCTATAAATTGTAATTGATGGATAATGAGAGCAAGGATGTTAGGTTTTATGAGTTAATGGAGATTGAAGAGACAAGAGATCAAGCTATGTAAACTATGACCACTCACCAAGAGCAAATAAAGAAGTATTTTGATAATAAATGCATGTCAAGAAGTTTCAAGGAAGAAAACATTATCCTAAAATGGGATGAAGATAGGGCCAAAAATTGAAAACACATAAAGTTTGATGCTTTATGAAGTGGCCCATATGTGATCACTCAAAGCAAGACATAATGCTTTCCAAATTTCAAAGTTAGATGGAGAGGAACTTCATATTCTAGTCAATGGGATACACATCAAGCATTATTAATAAGGTTCTCTTCCCTTGTACATAGTTTCTTGATTTCTTTATGTTCCCTAAGTGCTTATGCATAAGTGTGAGTTTGTCCTTGTCTTGTTTTGTGTTGTCTTTGCTTGGTCTTGTTTTTTTTGTGTGGTGTGTTTTGGCATGTCCTTGTTAGTCATCTTTAAGAATACATTGACTCCATTAGCCCTTGTTTGGATAAGGCTACTAGTCTCAAACATAGACAAGCATGTTTACCCCAAGACTTGCCAAAAGTATTGACCAAATTTGACATTTGGTGAAATTTGAGTCAACCCCCTACATTTTTATAACTTTTTAGAAGTTTATTCATGTCCTTAGGGGTGTATTTTTATCTATATGTTCACTTATCCCTAGCCTGTCTTTGGTCTAAAGTCTAGCCCTTTGTATTAGTCAAGTTAATGAAAGTTAACCCTAGTCAAATAGGTTAAAACTTGGTAAAAGGCATAAAATATGTTTTTATAGTCATAATATGGTTTTTAATGTGATGTAGGACCTTTCTAAATCATCTAATTATATTTACCATTTTAAATATGCAAAAAAAGCCTTGTGGGCCCACTTTTGAACTAAGAAAGAGGACTTGTACGGATGGATAAAGTGATAAAATTTTAACCAAGATGTGGTTAATGTGGGAGAGGTCAGATAATATAAGATTTAGGTGTGTGATAGTCCAAGATTTAGTTATAGTCATAAAATGGGAGTTTCTCATTATTTTTAGGCCTTTTTAGGCACTTGTATGGTCCCTATGATCTGATCTCCAACTTAAAATGTGGGTGGGCTATCTATTCACAACCCTACACACATTTACACATTTTAATTTCAATTATAATTCAAAAATATGAATCTACAACTCTTTTTTCTTCCATTTCTTCTTGGCATGCAAAGGAAGGTCAACTTCAAGCACTCACTATGGACCATATAATTTGAGTTGGAGGAAATGCTCTTTAAAGTGGATATTATCCTAAGTATAATTCACATAAATAAAATTATTTTATGTTTTGGTTCATCCTACTTTATGAAAAAATGTTAACACTCCAAGTAGCCTTTTTTGGGTTTACAACTATGAGGGGGGTCACTATTTACAGTTATCTCAATTATCTTGTTTTGGTCTGATGAGTTCATTTTTTAAAGATGTTTACACATGTTTTTCAAGGAATTATTGTAGGTTATCCATTCTTCATTTGGTTTGAAATGCATCAAGCATATAAGAAAGCCTTTTCTAGGCTTGTTTCCCACTTCATATCATTATACTACCTATTTCTCAAAAGGTGCACCTACAATTACTATTGAGCAGTTATCCACATTAACTTTAGGTAATGGGATGTGTGATAAATATTTTAGAGTCATGAACATATGTGTGGTGACATATGCCTTCTTATGAGACCCAAACTATGCATCTTCTCCACTATTTTCCTTTACTGCCCAGTTCAACACATTCCAAACTACAAGAGGTCATGGATAGGAGACAAGGGATCATTGAGGAATGGAGATGGTATTAAACATTATTTTATCAAGGCCTATGTATTTATTTCAGCATGATAGACCTAGCTTCTTCAGTAAGAGTATTGTAAAAGATGGAATTGCTAAATAAAGGAAGTGATTGAGTTTTGGTCTCTCAGTCCCTAAATGGACCAAACAGAGGTCCTCAAGGTTTTTTGGGATGGTATACATCATGACCAAATATGTTTCAATGCCCCTAATTATTTGGACTAGTAGTATTATCAAAAAATATTGTACTCGACAATTTTGAGGTCACTAGGACAAGAATGAGGTAGACTTTGAACTCCTCCAAGTTGTCAAGAAACCCACTGAAAGTATGTTAGGAACCTGTGCTTAATTGCTATGGATGCATATGCTTTGTAAGTCGTCCCTTAGAGCTTATTCAAATTATCCCACATATAAGGGAAGTAGTAGTTGTTAGAATAGAGTTAGTATATAAGTAAGTGTTGAGGCCGAATAAAGGCATCCATGAATTCATTGTATTGAGCTTGCTCAAAGGAGGTTGCCCCCTCGAAGAGGCTTGCGATCAATATAAGCTTTCTGTGTTTCTTTTATTGGTAACAGTTATTTTATTTTCACATATTTTGATTAAATCTATTGTAAGAGGTAAATTGCTGTAGGAGGTTCATCACATCTGGTATTAGAGCGCTTTCTTGGCTTTGTGGGTAGATTTGGAGAATTTTTTTTTTCAAAACAGGGCTTTCCAAGAGCTGTGCCATTTTCTGGCAAGAAATTCTTCATTACAGGTTCCATCATTTTGGATTGGGTAAATACCTATCCGCTTAACTGTGGGAAGTGCTTGGGCATAAGCCCTAAAACTCATTGTGAGGAGTACCACAAGAACCCCAAAGTAGCTAGCCCATTGAGAGGACCTGCCAGTGAAAAGGGCAACAACCCCATCCTGATTGACTAGCTCCCACCCGTGAGGTAAACCAAAAGCTATCGTTAAGGGGTAAACCTGTGGCCAAAAATTTCTAGAGATCGGTACTCGATCAGACAGCGTTGGTGGCCAGAGAGAATTTAAAAATCCTTTAGGCAGCCAAACAAACCTAGGGTCCATATCCAACTTATCAGGGTCAAAGAGCAAAGAACAACATATCCATAGTTGAGGATATTTCCAACCACACAGTTGCAGACAATTTGTTTCTTACACAGCAAAAAGAAATAGCAAAAAAAAAACAACAGCAAAAAAAAAGTCAAAACAAAAATAAAAGTCCAAAGTAATTTTTCCCTGCTATTAACAACTAGTTATGGTCACCACTCATGCAGGCACAAAAATTATGGAGGAAGAAATCACCACATTGAAATCTTAGGTTACAGAGTTAACCGATATGATGCGTGGCTTGAATCAACAGAATAGCATCTTGCTCAACCAAATGCAGAAGGAGGAGTCTTCTTCAGAGCATCACTCCTTTACTTCCAACTTCTCCCATGGACCTAAGCTAGAATTTCCATGGTTTAATGGTACAGATTCTATATGATGGATATATCAAGCTGAACAATTCTTCAACCTCCACAATACTTATTCTATAAACAAAGTCCCAATTGCTTCCTTTCATCTGGAACAAGAAGCACTTCAGTGGTACTGTTGGTATCTCAAGACCAATGATGAACCTAATTGGTCAACTTTTCAATCCTTAATTTTGGGTAGGTTTGGTCCCTCAAAATTTGAGGATTTCACAAGAGCTCTCACCAAACTTTGTCAAATAGGTACTGTTCATGAATATTAGCTTGAACTTGAAAAACTCACTAATCACACTGAAGGGTTGTCAGATGACTTCTTCAAAAGTTTCTTTGTTAGTGGCCTTAGAGAGCCAATCTGCTCAGAGGTAAAAATGTTTTGACCTAAAAATATGATGGATGCCTTGGGTCTGGCTAAGTTAGCAGAAGATAAACTCTCCACACAACGTCAACCTCCCACCTTTTTACCAGCAAAGAACACAGTGAATCAACGGATAAACATAACCACACCAATCAAGCGCCTGACTGAGGCAGAGATGTGGGCTCGTAAAGAAAAAGGATTATGTTACAACTATGATGACAAATGGGTTAAGGGTCATAGGTGTGTCCAACAAAAACTTTACTTGCTAGATGTGGAGTCACCATCCAAACAAGACAGCGAGCTTGATATTCCAGAATTTTAACATGCTCAAGATGAACTCGACACTGAAGAGGACCCAATGGTTCACGAGACTCAACCTGAGATCTCAGTACATGCACTAGTAGGTGTCACCACTCCCCAAACCATGAAGGTCAAAGGGTGCTTCAAAAAGATCCCTCTCACAATCCTCATTGACTCAGGCAGTACTCATAATTTCATTGATCCTCGCATTGCTAAGGTAACAGACTGCTTTATATACCCTTGCTCTAGCATTGAAGTCATGATTGCTAATGGGGGCACATTGCCATGTAAAGGGAAGTGTCAAAATTTGTGTCTTGCAATCGGTGATTATAATTGTCCCTCTGATATGTTTGCCCTACCCTTAAGAGGGTGTGATGTGGTTTTAGGGGCACAGTGGCTTCACACATTAGGACCTATTTTATGGGACTTCTCTGAGCTTTGGATGTAGTTCATAGATAATGGTTAGAAGCACACCTTAAAAGGGTTATTACTAGGATCTGTTAGCATCATCAGTTCTCATCACATGGAAAAACTTTTGAAAAAAGGCTCACATGGGGTCATTGCCCAACTGTATTCCATTCAACTCCAGCCCCCTGCTACTTCTAACCACCCTACAGACTTACAAGCCATACTCAACAAGCATGCAACCATTTTTTTAGAACCAATAGGGTTACCCCCTTCATGCCCTGAATATCACCGCATTCCTCTCCTTTCAAGAAGCATCCCACCCAACATTCAGCCATATCATTACCCCCATCTGCAAAAGACTGAAATTGAGAACTTAGTCTAGGAACTCCTCAAGTCTAGAGTTATTCACCTGAGCACCAGCCCATATTCCTCCCCAGTGCTTCTTGTCCACAAAAAGGATGGGTCATGGCACCTTTGCATTGACTTTCGAGCCCTTAACCAGCTCACTATCAAGGATAAATTCCCAATTCCTGTCATCGATGAGCTTCTTGATGAGCTCAATGGGGCCAAATTCTTCTCCAACTTGGATCTGCATTCTGGCTATCATCAAATTTGAGTGCATCCTGATGACATTCCTAAGATAGCCTTTCGTACACATGAGGGTCACTATGAGTTCCTTGTCATGCCATTTGGCCTTACAAATGCCCCTTCCACTTTTCAAGCACTCATTAATAAAATCTTTCGACCTTTTCTCCGTCAATTTATTTTAGTTTTCTTTGATGACATTTTGATCTACAATCACACATGGGCCGAGCATCTCTAACATATTGACAAAGCATTACAATTGTTAGCCGACAATCACTTATGTGCCAAGCAATCCAAGTGTTCATTTGGTCAAGAGGAAATTGACTATTTGGGGCACATTGTTTTAGCCAATGGGGTTCGTGCGGACCCAGAAAAAATCAGTGTTATGTAGAATTGGCCTCAACCAACCACCCTCAAGAGCCTTCATGGTTTCTTAGGCCTGATAGGATACTATCACAAGTTCATCAAATATTATGGAAAGATCGTGGCTCATTTGACTTCCTTATTGAAGAAGGATGCTTTCACCTGGGATGCAATAGCTGATCAGGCATTCATTCAACTCAAGCAGGCTATGTGTAGTACACCAGTTTTGGCACTGCCTGACTTCACTAAAACTTTCACCATCGAAAGTGATGCAATTGGCATCGGCTTGGGTTCTATTCTTCTCCAAGAGGTTCAACCAATTGCCTTTACTAGTAAAGCCCTTTCTGGCTGCAATTTAGCTTTGTCCACCTATGAAAAGGAAATGATGGCAATTTTACATGCAGTACAAAAATGGAGACCCTACTTACTGGGAAAGCATTTTTGCATCAAAATTGATCATCAGATTTTGAAATATTTCTTGGAACAGTGGGTCTCATCCCTAGCTCAGTAGTAGTGGGTAAGCAAACTCATGGGCTATGATTATGATATCACCTATAAGAAGGGAAAAGACAATGTTGTGGCTGATGCTCTCTCAAGAACCTTTGAGGACCAGCCTTCCCTCTCTGCCATCTCCATGCCCATTCCTAAATGGTTGGAATATATCCAACAAGGGTATGCAAATGATCCCTCCTTATGCCACATCATTCATCAATTGGCCACTAACCCCTCTGTAGTATCGCATTATTCATGGGACGGTGCTTCTCTGTGATACAAGGGTCATTTGGTGCTTCCCCAAATTTTAGACCTACATCAAGCTATCTTCTATGAAATCCATGCTTCCCCATCAATAGGGCACTCAAGGTTTCTCAAAACCTATGAGCGGGCATGTTGACACTTCTTTTGGAAAGGCATGAAAACCGAAATTAAACAGATGGTGGCTGAATGTGAAACCTGCCAATGACACAAAGGTGAAACCACATTGACTCCTAGTTTGCTCGCACCCTTGCCCATTCCTACTAGGATCTAGACAGATATTTCCATGGATTTCATTGAGGGTCTCCCTAAATTTGGGGGAAAGACAATGATCCTAGTCGTAGTCAATTGCCTCTCCAAATATAGTCATTTTTGTGCACTCAGCCACCCATACATAGCATCCACAGTTGCACAGGTTTTCTTGGATCAAATCTTCCATCTTCATGGCATTCCTTCTTCAATTGTCTCAGATCGTGATGCCAATTTCACTAGCCATTTTTGGATGGAAATCTTTCGTCGCACAGGCACACAGTTGAAAATGAGCTCTGGGTACCACCCATAAATAGATGGCCAGATAGAAATCATCAACAAATGCTTGGAGATATTCCTTCATTGTTTTGCTTTAGAACAACAACATCAATGGGCCAAGTGGCTTCCCCTAGCTGAATGGTGGTACAATACCTCATACCACACTTCCACCAAAATGACTCCTTATGAGGCAGTTTATGGTCAAGCACCACCACCACTTCTTCCATATCATCCTAGTAGCTCACCAGTTTAGGTAGTTGACACTACTCTCTAAAACCAAGATCAGATTCTTTGCACCTTGCGAGACAATCTCCACATTGCCCAAAACTGAATGAAGCAACAAGCTGATCAACACCGCTCTGAGCATACCTTTCAACCTGGTGATATGGTCTTTCTTCATCTGCAGCCATACAAGCAATCATCACTAAAACAAAAAGGGTGCCAAAAGCTTGCTCCAACATTTTATGGGCCATATAAGGTTCTCCAAAAGATTAGGTCAGTTGCTTACAAGTTAGAGCTTCCACCTTCCTCCCAAGTTCATCCCGTCTTTCATGTCTCCTATTTGAAACAAGTTCTTGGATCCAACATCTGAGTGCAGATAGCTTTACCAGCACTTGATAATGAAGGCTCCATCCTTCTCGAGCCCAAAGTAATCTTGGACAGGTGCACCCACCAACTTTGATCCCGCTCCATCACAGAAGTCTTAATCCAATGGCACAGCATGCAACCAAAAGATGCAACATGGGAACCACTCTTCCAGATTCAACAACAATTCCCACATTTGAAGCTTTGAGGGCAAAGCCTTTTTTAAGGGGGAGGGGATGTTAGGAACCTATGCTTAATTGGTATGGACACATATGCTTTGTAAGTCATCCCTTAGAGCTTATTCAAATTATCCCACATACAAGGGAAGCAGTAGTTGTTAGAATAGAGTTAGTATATAAGTAAGTGTTGAGGCCGAATAAAGGCATCCATGAATTCATTATATTGAGCTTGCTCAAAGGAGGTTTCCCCCTTGAAGAGGCCTACAATCAATATAATCTTTCTGTGTTTTTGTTATTGGTAAGAGTTATTTTATTTTCGTATATTTTGATTAAATCTGTTGTAAGAGGTAAATTGCTGTAGGAAGTTCATCACAAAGTAGATAGTGTTATCTACAAGATTTGGGAGGCTACCACCCACACTATGCATAATAAGTTATAGAGAAAGTCTAGGAAGGGGAAATAGTTCCAAAGGATATAGAAATCAGTCTTGAGCACTTAGGTCATGAAGAAGAGTTATATTCCATGAAATGACCTTTTAGGCCTATCTTATATTTGTATCCAAAGAAGGAAATGTTTCAATGATTGGTATAGAGAGATGGTGTTGAGGATTCTTAAAAAAGAAATAGGTGCTAGTGTGAGTGATATAAATATAAATTAAATCTCAACAAGCCCTGTACACACCTAATAGGATCCAAATGATCCTAAATAAAACCTACAGGCTTAGGATTATGCACCTACAGCTAGAGATATTGGGAAATAGGTTTCAATCAAGAATATGGTTGTATTCTATGACCAAATGAAGTATAAAAGTTTTTGGAATGATGTAGTGTGATTTCATGATGACAAATAAAGGATTTTATATTCTTAAGAGGCTAAATACCCACCTTGGAAACCTACAACAAAGGCAAAATATGCACTTATAGTCTTGCAAGAAAGTGGTGACACAATTAGGTCATGGGAGTATATAAGAAAATAGAGGAAATGACAACATGATTGAAGGTTTAAGTCTCTTAAATGGATAAACTTAAACTCCTAAACTTCATTACCATGATCTTTAACTAAGCCTAATGTACTCATTAAGGTGGTCTCAGTCCTATAGGTAGTGATAAGAAGGAAGGTGAAGGATTGAAATGTTAAGTATAGAGAAAAGAAGGGGGAGGGAGTTTAAATAAATGAAGTATGTTTCATAATAATCAAATTAATGTTGTATAATTATTATAACACTCACCACATTCCCAAATACCTTTTCACATATACAAGATATGTCTCAATCTGTATAGGTAGGTTAGGCCACCCTTGGCTCAAAAGGGAAACAAGTGTTTTCACTAACAAAGGTGGTCTAAGATGGTTACAAAGGATCCATGAGATTTAAATGAGAATTATAAATATGTTTTAGTAACTTTTGAGCATGAAATTTATGTGGAGGTAGTAGTTATAGGGACATTTGAGCAAAAACATGCCAAAAATAGGGTTTTTTCCCCATTTTTTGCAAGATTGAGATGGTTAGACCCCATAACCATGGAATAAAAAAATGGTATAGGTTTTAATTAGGACCTTTTTGAGCTCAAAAAATATTAAATTTTCCCAAACAAATAGGCCTAATACTCTCTATTTTATCTCAAAGTAGGGGCAGTCTCTTCATGCACAAGAATGACAATTTTTGGGAAAAGTGTTAGATAGTGAACCAAATGTCAATATAATAAGTTGGTAAGGTTGGTACAGTTGGGGGACACATGGGAGAGCACAAGAAACCATTATATAAGGTTTTAATGTTAATGATATGGTCTAGACAAGAAGGTTTGCAAGTAGACCTAGTAGGAAAACATGCAAACCCAATGCCAAATGAGATGTCATTCCAAGTTATAAATTTCTCAAGGCACTAAAAATATTTATATGATACATACAGGGTTAAATATGAGGTTTTAATTCTATAAAAATGCATTTAAGGTTAGAATTATGGTCTTTTGGTTCATAAAGTGAAAACAAACCTATTAACAAGGCATAGGTCTTGTCCCAAAGCAGAGGTTATCCCCTTTTTTTCCTCTTGGTGATCCATAAAAAGGGTTTTAAAATATTTATAGGTAAAATAAATAGGTAAGGAAGAATATTTTGGCAAGGAATCTCCATAAGAGACCATATCCAACCCTAGACATACTGAAACCCTCATAGGAAACATGAAAACAATTCAAAGGCCAACTTCCATCATTCATATCTTTCATGAATCTTTGCATGGGGCCCTGATACATTTTTATGAGTTATATGAGGTTCTTGAAGAGCCTTCAGTGGAATTTGGAGAGTGTTTCAATGTCTAACCTTTATGAATAAAGGTTAAGAGTCTGAGCCACTCAAAACCCTTGTAAAACTATTATAGAGACCTGATTAAGGAGATGAAACATTTTGAGCATCTAGATTCAAGGTAATGGACATGAAAATAACTAGATTATGTAGAGGATTCACTCAGGGTCTCACATGTGTAAAGAGGTGTATGAAACTCTATGGATAGTTGGTAGAATAGTATTTTTCTCACCCTTTTTATATTTTATAGGGTCTATGATGTTTTAGGAGATGAAACCAAGTTTGATGGGAGGTTAAATACCTATTATAAATGCATATAGTAATTTGGTCCCTTGAAACGTTTCTAAGTTTTCAAACTAGAGCCTCACTTTCATCGAGTTTAATGAACTAGCTAGTGAACAATTAGAGAAAGTGGTGAAAAGCAACTAGGGAAGCCTTTTAAAGGTTTTTTCTTAAAATTAATGATAGAAACACCTTTGAAAAGTGTCATTACATATTTTTCATGGATAATTTTGGAAAATTTGGAGTTTTTGAATGCCAAGTACAGAAGGTGTATGGAAAAGAGTCATTTTAAAATTGCTAGGAATGATTTTGCATGTCCACAAGAATAGGGATAATTAGGGATCAATACAATGCATGTGGGAACTTTTCTGTAACCCTCTTTCTTAGACCAACCATTAGACCTAACCATATGAAGAGATAAGGTAGTTTTGGAGGGAAAATCATGAAGGTAGTTTCTTATGCCAAAATTGTAGGTTTTGTGCCACTTTTCACCATTCTTATGACTTGTTTGGACAATTTTAGCTATATGACATGGCATAGATCACCCCACCTTTCGTTCACATGCAAATATAACTGATTCCTTGAAGGAATGATTTTGCATGTCCACAAGAATAGGGATAATTAGCGATCAATCCAATGCATGTGGGAACTTTTTTGTAACCTCTCTTTCTCAGACCAACCATTAGACCTAACCATATGAAGAGATAAGGTAGTTTTGGAGGGAAAATCATGAAGGTAGTTTATTATGCCAAAATTGTAGGTTTTGTGCCACTTTTCACCATTCTTATGACTTGTTTGGACAAGTTTAGCTATATGACATGGCATATATCACCCACCTCTCTTTCACATGCAAATATAACTGATTCCTTCAAGGTGACACATGTCCAAGTGACCCTTGGACTTATTTTGCTTGTTCTTCCTTATCAAAGCTATAAATATGCATTTTCTTGCCTCTTTTGAGCAGTCTCCATTGGTTGATGGGGAAAATCTAGCCAAATTTGTATTTCAAAGACTCTTAAATAAATATACTAGTGTTATTACCACTCACATGTTGTACTATTGAGTAATGACTTGAATCTTGTTGGTCTAGTCTAGTAAAATATTGTCTTTTCTAGTTTCTACTCTTGATGGTCTACCAATTTGCCAAAAGGAGATTGTTACAAGTCTTTGCTAGTATTATTTTCTAAGTGTAGAGGTATCTTATAAGTGGTTCATGACTGTATCCCTCTTTTTAATCATTCATTTCCCTCCTATGAATCACATATCTTATTAAATATAGCATGTGAAATATTGATGTAGCAATGAATCCTAAGTTGTTAGTTTTATGTGATAGATGCTTTGTTATCTTTAAGTAGTAGTTTTTAGTCAAGTGAGAGGACATTATACATTGGTGAATCACCCTTTTATTTTATTTTTTATTTTTATTAATCCCTTTTGATCTCCAAGTTACTAAGTTAGAGAGAGACAACTTTAGAGGTGCATCAAGGGGAGCTAGCCCCTCATCTAGAGATTCATTTCTCAATATTGTCACCCATAGAAAGAGAAATGTCTCCATGGTGCCAATTGGATGAGGAGAATTAGGAATATCCTCAAGGTTGATAATCCAAGTGTTAATAATTACTTTTTTAGTTAAGAATCTGAGTTTGTAGAACATAAACTTTTATTACCATTTATTTTGATTTAACCATGTAAATTAAGTTTAAAAGGTATAAAAATATAAAAGATTATAATTTTGAAGATATACTATTTTTATAAATTAGAATGTAAATAATATTATACTATTATTAATGAAATCAATTAAAAAATTCATAAATAACATAATTGAGCATATGAAGTACTATTCAATGCAATACTACTTATGAAGTAATAGATTTATGAATTAAAAAGAGAAAATATTGTTCAGTAATAAAAAGTATCACAAATGATTGAATTTAATCTAAGTATATTTTAAATACATAAAAATTGAAACTCGGGTGTCTAAAACAATCCTTCTACCCCCAATGCTTCATTTTTAACATTTGTATGTATTGTCTTAGTGAAACTTTCAATATCTTCTTTGGTAGTTATATTAGTGACTCCTCTTATTTCAGTGAGAAAACTCAAAATTAATATCACTCTTTTATATGGGAACTCACATACTACATAACATGAAACATGAAACCTTAAGCATGTATCAATATTTTTAACCAATCTATTTTGAAGTGTGGATTTGACAAGATATGGTGCACTAAATACCTTTCATCTTCCACCGACCCCTCAGGTATCTAAAACAATCCTTCTACCCCCAGTGCTTCATTTTTAACATTTGTATGTATTATTTTAGTGAAACTTTCAATATCTTCTTTGGTATTTATATTAGTGACTCCTCTTATTTCAGTGAGAAAACTCAAAATTGATATCGCTCTTTTATATGGGAACTCACAGGCTGCATAACATGAAACATGCAACCTTAAGCATGTATCAATATTTTTATCCAATCCATTCTGAAGTTTGGATTTGACAAGATATAATGCACTAAATACCTTTCATCTTCCACCAAACCCAAAATCATTATTTGGCACAATTCATATAACCAAAAATATTCACTAATTCTTTCTTTTATAACACTACTAGGATACAATTTCTTCCATAGCCTTGTAATGCCATTTATTTTTGTTGGTTCATCTAAGGTCAGATATTTTTCAACCATTGTAATTCTAAAAAAAATTGACTATTTTTTTAGTAAATCCTTTTTCAAAATACCTTCAACTTCAACTCCATTAATTTATATATAATTATTGAAATGATTAATGAGAGTACTAATGTATCTGAGAAACAAATTACTTTTTATTTATTTACCCTATAGATTATTCCAAAATATGGGATTCACCACTCCCGTGGATTTAAGCAACTCATCCCTTTGAAATTGATCTTAAACTTCAACAGATAATCTTTTTGAACTGTTACTCAATTTCATTTGTGTATCATTTATGACATTATCATATAGAACCCATGATATAGGTACTTCTTCAATTTCAGCTCTAGCCATATGAGTTAGCTTTGTAAATTTTGTAGTGGTATCTTCTTTCCATTAACAAAAATACAAAGATGATCATTTATATTGAATTTCAAATTGTTTTTAGGCTCTATAATATCTATTAAAAATTTTCAACTATTAAATATTGGTCCTTTAAAACTTTCATTTGAGTAGTATAAATATCAAAAGATTGACAAACATCTTTCCTCAACCATATGAAGTCAACAATATATGTATCTCTCTTACACATGTATCATCAAATAATGCATTTCTTTCAACATGGGTAGAATACCACATAATGTTAGCAAGGTTTTAAAATCTATCAAATAGTACAATAAATATTTTACCTTGTCAACATACATCATATAATTAAACATAAAACTTGTCAATGATTGATATTCTTCAAATATTCTAACTATAAGCTCATACATAGAAATATATATTGTATCAACATGTTTTAATAGTTTTTTACCATTAGTCACTCCAATCACAAATTTATGAAACTCTAAAAACCTTTTTGAATTTTTTGACATGTTCACTTTCAAATCACATATAAGTTCCTCCACTTCTCCTACATTTTGAAATGTGCCAACAATTTTGTAAATAAGATTCATTTTATAATATTCTATGCATTAGATTGGTGTCATATATGGGTCAAATATTATTTGTAGGTGAACACATAGACTAGTTTTTTTAACCTACATTATTGATGTACCATATACACCAACACACACCAAATTGGTACCTATATCATAATAATTCATCCTAATAATATCTACCAAATTAGAAATAACCAATTTGGAAAGGTTCTCATCAATATAATTTTTTTTCATTTTACTTAGAGATAATAGGTGAAGTTTCCTTGAATGGTTTTCAAATGTATAAACATGCATGCAAACCCATCACATGTTTTCAATTATTGTTACCTCATCAATTGATAGTGAGATAAACCATGTTGATTTTACTTTTTCCTTCAAATCTTGATTTTCAATCATCGCAATGAAATTTTCCATATCTCAAGCACTACTATCTAACCAATGTGATTGAGGAATGTTATGCAATCCAATATGATAAAATAATATCTTGTAATCTAAAAACTTAGAGATTGGTCTACCTCTTTTTAGAATTTGATATGAAGTGTAAAACTATATATTTTTTCCAATAAGATTAGACTGAGTAACTTTTTCAAATTGAGCGGTAAATATTCCTCCTTTCTCAATGAGGTGTCATTGATGTTTTTAAAATTTTTCATACTCTGCTATTAAAATTGATGCATGTATTCTTTTGAATTTTTCCATCTCATTGTTCTTTTGAATTATTTATCTTTGTCTTTTACCTTCTCATATATTTTGCCATAATTTTTCTCAATTATGTCCAACTTGAGTTGTATTTTGTTGTCCTTTCTAAGTTTCAAAATGTATATTATACATTTGCATTATGTTAGTGTGTCAATACTATTTTCTTGTTGTGTAGGCTCAATGCATGGATATTTCATTACCCATTCAAATTGAAACTACCTTCCAATTGTTCATGTACTTATTTTCTTTTGCACAAAATTTTTAATGATTTTTTCAACTAAAGATTGTGTTGGCTGAGTAGAAATCTCATATGGTATTAGGTAATCATCAACAACATAAATAATTCCCTTCACTTTCATTTTTCATGAATTCAATGTGGGATTTTCAAATTCATACCTTGGCATGTCTTCTAGTGGACTCATATCTTCAAAAGGGTTATTAGTGGGGTTTTCATAGAAAATGGTTATAGGCATTATGATTATTATTGAATATTGTTCATTATTATAAAAGTGTAAATAATTAACAATACAATAAATTATATAATATTTATTACCTGTGTTTGGCATTTCATACCTAGGGACATCTTCTAGAGGAGGCATATCTTGGATACTGTTATCATTGGGTTCTACATTCAAAATCATTGTAGATCAATTAATTATTAAAAAATGTTAATACAAAAGTGAAAATAAATAAAAAATAATAATTCATAATATATTTAGTACCTTGGTTTGGCATTTCATACAAAGGTACATCTTCCAGTGGAGGCATATCTTCAAAAGAGTTACCAGTGGGTTCTACATGTAAAATGGTTGTAGACCTTATCATTATTAATAAATCAATATGAAAGTTCAAATAAACAAAAATATTATAAACCATTTAATATTTACTACATCAATTTGGGATTTCATACCTAAGTACATCTTCTAGTGGAGGCATTTATTCAAAAGAGTTATCAATGGGTTCTACATGCAAAATGGTTGTACACCTTGTCATTATTATTGAATCAATATAATATTAAAAATAAACAAAAATACTATAAAATTGTAAATCATTTAATATTTGTTACCTATGTTTGGCATTTCATACCCAAGTACATATTCTAATGGAGGCATATCTTCAAAAGAGTTATCAATGGGCTTTACATGCCAAATGGTAATAAATTTTGTAGTCATTATTGAACCTTAATAATAAAATTAAAAAATTAAAAACATTAAATAATTAAATTGTTAGAACCTATGTTTGGTGTCTGGCTAAAATAAGATAATAGTTTATTTATTTTTTGAATTTCTCAGACACCTTAACATTCTTGATAGAATCCATCAAATCAACTGTACTTAATCCCAATAGCACAATGTTGACACCTAATTTAAAGGTTATAATGAATTATAGTAGTATGATGATGCCTAATAGTATAATGTTGATGCTTGATAGTAGAACACTGACACCTAATAGTAAAATTTTGATGCCTGATAGTAAGGTGCTAATGCTTGATAGCAGTATGTCGATGATTGATAATAGAATGATAACACTTGATATCAAAACACTGACACTTGATAATAAAATTAAGATAATTGATAACATAATATCGATGCTTGACAACAAAGTGTTGATGCCTAATAATAGTATGTTGATGTATGATATTAGAATGTTGATGCTTGATAGAAAAACATCGACAATTGATATTAAAATTTAGACACTTGATAGGATAATATTGACACCTAACATCAAGGTGTTAATTCTTGATAATAGTATGTCGATCCTTGATAACATAATGCTAACACCTAATAGTAAAACATCAACACTTGATAATACAATGTCGACACCTGATAACAAGGTGTGGATGCCTGATAGTAGTATACTGATGCTTAAAAATGAAATGTTAGTCTTTGATAATAGATGCAAATTTTTGATAGTAGATACTAATAAAAATACCATTTGGGTAGAAAAACTCAATTTTAGTGAAGATTTATATTTAAAAATAATGTTTAATATATTATATATAGTGGTGAATGCACCTAGATTGGCTTTTGAGGTACCACTGAAATATATTTATAAGAAGATATTTATTTTTAAAATTAGGTGAGTTGGCCTTCAAAATTAACTACCACCCTAAGCGTTAATGAAAACCCCACAAACTCACCAAATACCAACTTTGGAAAACAAAATATTCATCAATTAATGAAGATTTTCCACTAAAAAATCCCTTCCTAAAACTCATGGTAGATTCTAACATGGTTATAGGAATCCTTTAATATTATAGGCCAATAATGACCCATCCTCAAAATATTATGGGCTATAGTATTTCCAAAGGGGTGTCCACTACCAACCTTTTGATGTAAGTTTTCTAAGATGTCCCTAACTTCCTCTTCTAAAATACACCTTAGGTAGATGCCTTCATAGTTATTTCTATAAAGGACCCCTTTCTTAATCATGAAGTGAATCAATTTGATCCTAAGGGCTAATTTTTTATTTATGCTCAACTCTGGAGGGCATGTCCCTATATGAAAGTAATGAATGATATGTGAGTACCATTCTCCCCCTATCACCTAAGATTCATTTTTTTTTTTGATGTGGATGAGTGGGTTAGTTTGATTCATCATCTAGATGAGGCCCTAGCCTTTTACCATTTTAGTTGGTCTAATTTCAAGGTAAAACTCTTGAAGTTTGACCATTCATTTCCCTCTCATTTCTCCCAACTCATTTTAGGTGAGCATGAATTTGACACCTGGGTCAGGGATAATGGCATATGTCTTATTTCATAGAATATAATTTCTAAATTTTTTGATGACCTTGATCAGGAATATATATTCTTATCAATTATAGATTACTTTAGTTATACATCCTTTAAGTTGGTATTTATGAAGGCAATGGGGTAATCATTATCTTCTAAATTTTATGTCAATAACATAATAATGGTATGTTCTGAAGTGAATGAATAATTATATAAATATTTACTAAAATCTGGGATGATCAAGATTAGGGCTTGATAAATCACCAATTTAATATCTTAAAAAAATTTCTTGGCTTATGTCATCCACTCAATCTTGACATCCTTCTTTAGCATGACATTTAATGGTTTGATGATTTATATGAAAATAGAAATAAACTTTTTGATGAAGTTGATCTTGCCAATGAAAGACTTCATCTCTTTCTTATTGTTAGGTATGCTTACCTTGGAGATGGATTGCACACAGATCAGGTTGATTGAGATCCATTATTTATTGATAATATGGCCTAATATTTTACCTCTAATTACCCCTAAAATTTATTTCTTGGGGTTTAGAGAAACTTCATACCTCTTGCACCTATCTAGGAATTTCTATAGATGGATTACATGGTCATCCTTGTTCTTGGAAAATACTGTGAGATCATTTATGTAGATGAGTATAAAATTCCCCACCAATATATGAAAGGAAAAATCCATCACTCATTGGAAAGTGGCCCTTGTGTTAATTAGGCCAAATGAGATCCTTTTATATGAAAAGGTCCCCCATTTGGTGGTAAAAGTGATTTTCATTATGTATTCTACCTTAACCAATACCTAGTTGTATCCTAAGAAAGACATCATCTCTGAGCCATTCACCATCTATATTAATTCATTCAAAGAAGGTAGAGTATAATTATCCTTTTATGAGGCTATATTTAAGTTCTTTAAATCCACACATGACTTGATTTCTCCATTCCTTTCCCTGATAGGTATTAGATTAGCTACATATGTTAAGTGCCTAATCATTAAAATAATCTTGGCATTTAAGAGTTTATGTACCTCAATATCTATTAGGAGTTTTAGGACTAAATTTTATAGTATTTACCTCTACCTAAATGGCTTATATTCTTTCCTTAAAGGAATGGTGTGGGTAATTACCCTTAGATAAAAGATCTTAAGGTCATCATATGTCCAAGCAATGACATCCTTGTAATCCATAAGCAATCCCTTCATCTTGTGTTTTTCACTTTCTATATAGCTTAGACCTATGTTAACCACTTGGGGAGCTTGGTTAGTCTCCAAGTTTTCCTTGGCAAAATCAAATCTAGTTTCTTTTACATTTTCTACTTATAAGCTTGAGGGTTGACATTGAATGCTCATTCTAAAGAAACCATGCCTAAGGGAATTCAATTTTATTTCAACTATAGAACACCTTCTTCAACCATATCTTTAGTATGTGTAACTTGAATATTTACTTCATCTATTATATGGGATTTAAAATCTCTTGAATTAATCAAGAACAATATGATTTATTTATCATCATCAAACACCTGGAATCTGTTCACATTGTTAGGAATAGAAAGGCATGGGACCAATTCTACTATTTTTTTTAATTTGTGAGTTATGAAGTGGTCCCATATTAGTGGCAAAGTTTTTAAATGAATTAACTATTTAATTATTTTCTCTTTTGATGTATTTTATGTCTAATGCTTCAAAGGAATCAATCAAGTCCAAAACTCAGTGCTTGTATTTATTTAAGTACGTAAGTTTACATTAGTACTTATTTATGGTTTGGTTTATAACTATATCTAACTCACCAAACATTATTATTTTTTGGAATTATAATTTAATTTAAATTATAGACCTAAGATCAAAGCTTCATATTCATCTTGATTATTAGTATTGGGGAATTGCAACCTATAAGTAGCCAGTTATTGTTTACCTCCTAGGTCTGTCAGGGTCACGCCTATGTGAGAACCTTGATTTGAATGAACTCCATCGAGGTGTAGAGTCCAAAATTTAACCTTTAAATTCTTATGCATGCAATTGTTATTTAGTTTTGAATATGTACACACCTGCATGTGTTGACATGAATTCAACTTGATTATTCTTAGTGTTATATTCAATAATCAAGTAGTTTATTTTTGGATCTTTATCTACCCTAATTTGATTTAGTACCCCCTTCCAAGGCATCCACATGTGTGATAAATCTATGGCCATGTATCTCTTTAACATTTTTGACAAGTCTTAACTTAATAATAAGTCATATGCTTCTAGGCTATCAATATCTAGGATGTCAATAATTTGTTATACATGTGGCTCTAATGCCATCTATATGTGCATGTTTATCAATTCTCTAACACATGGGACTAAGGATTTATCTGACTATAATACCAATATTTATGACTTATCTTGAGTCACACTAAACTTTTGGTAAATAACCATAGGCATCACATTGGTTTATGTCTTAAAAATAACTTGGTAGTTATGCACATTTTTATTGAACATTCAAACTACCAGTAGGAATGATAGTACCTTGGGTTTATCCTTGAACATCATTACATTTGCATGGGTAGTTTTGGACTTATCAAAATTCCTCCTTATCAAGGCCTTGAGTAGTAGATCCCTTTATTTAGTGGTCTGAGCTAGCTCATGATGACTAATATTCTATTTCAAATTTTTCACATCTTCAACAATATTGTATCCTCCCTTGACTTGATACTCGAAGCTCTATGACTAGTCATGTTGATTAGGAGGAGGTTGATTATCCCTATTGGGTGGAGGTTGATTATCTCTCTATAGTGGTGCTATATTTTCTTATCATTGATCAGGAGGGATAGTGGCACAATTATTGGGAAGTGTTTAAGAAATCATAGGCTACTTGCTTCTTAATTTTTAGTTATTTATAACCTATTAATACTATTAAAAAGCATGAACCTCATCTATGTTATCTTCATGTTCATTATCATTTTCCCTTAAGAAGGGGAAGTCATAAGTGTCAAAAACCATAGCCATGCTAGGTTTTCCTAAAGAATTTGACGAAGATGGATCTTTCTAACTATCAAATTTTTCCTACCTTTTAGCTTCCTATTATAAGATTTCAAAAGTAATATAGAACACGATATAATCTAGTTCCCTGTGTTTCACAATTTTATGGAACCAAAACTAGTTTGAAAGAGTTACATAATATTGATCTTCATCATCTTATTATAAATAACCTAATGTTATTGATTATTCCCAAACCTATTGAAAGGCCTATTATACCTTTGGAACCCATAATGTTGATTGTTCTCATTAAAGTTATATCCAACTATATTGCCCATACATTTATACATTTTAAAGAATTCATTAATAAATTTCTATACCATTTTTTGATGGATTCCATATTGTTCTTGGTTATGTTTGGATTATTATCATGTGTGGAAGTATTATTAACTAGTACAAAAAGTTGACTCTAGCCTTGATGGTTAGAAGCATAATTGTTCAAAAAATTAGAATGTTGACTTTGGTTAACATGGTTTAATGACAATTGATTATGAACTAAGGTCTAATTTTATGTGATATAATTATGGGTTACATTAAGGATTGGATTAAAATATGGTTAGATATGTCTAAGATTGAGTGGAGGCAATGATTGTAACTGATGATATAACTATTTTCCTACATTAATTGCCTCCTTGTAAACCAAGGGTAAAGTATCAATACTGACATCCCTATGTAGGAATATAATAGTCATATAATCTATGACATTTTATACATATATAGGTCCAATGGATCATTAGGTTGATAGGAAAAATCTAATCTACTATACATCTTTTGAAATTGAGTGATGAAATCTCATATTGGCTTGTTAGGTTCTCTTCTCATGATAGAAAAGTGTTGATAGATAACACTTAAATTGGTAACCTGGACAAAATAGGCTAAGAAGGTATCTTGAAATTTTGTTGAAATTGTGATTGACCTTTCAAGAATATTTAGAAACTAGTAATAGGCTATTTATTATAAAGTGAAAGGAAATAGTCTGCAAGCCACTTCCTCGTGAGTTACATTCAATATCCCTAAGGTGGACTTGAAGTATTTTATATGTTATTCATCCTTCCTCTTGAGGGAGACAAAGAGGGGAGATATTTCTCTAGGTTTCTAGGCAAACCATGCACTACTCTTACAACATGTATAGCCAAACTAGTCAACCAAATTGGGGTTTGACGTGGGGGATTAGGCTGGAGTAGATGATTAAGAAGTAGATTCTAGGGATGAGCCATCAAAACTATTAGAAGAGGAGTTTATCTTCCTAGAGATGATGAATATACCTAGATTCTCCTATAAATACTTCTATCATACCTAACCTTTATATGGATCTCCAAATGTGGTTCTAATAGGTTATTATTTGAGGTTGACCTTGTTAGTCATATGGGTGCATCTAGTGAAACTCAAGTGATTTTAATCTTTAGGATAGAGGTAGAGGTTGTAGGCCCTCTTTCTAGTGCCAATTTGAAAACTTTCATTTATGTGGGTTTTATACACACCCCCAAATTTTCTTATGAGTTTGAATCTAAAATTTTAAGATCAATGAACAAAATCACACAAAGACACAATTTATAGGGTACTCAATTTTATAACAACCTTTTGGTGTAATAGTGGTTGAATGACATAAATTATTTACCATGGGTGAGTTGGCTATGTGTAAACCTAAAAATACTTGGAGTGAGCATAAATATTATGATTTATAACTAAGGTGGGTAGGATTTTAAAAGAAACTACATAAAGAGGGAAAAGTAAGGTAGAAAAGGAAGGTCCGTGTAAAATCAAAGGATAAAGCCTTTCAAGACTAATATTTGAACTCAAGTGGGATAAGATATATAGACCAATACTTGTTAGAAGCTACTATAGCACACAAAAAATAAAATATACTGAAGATTCAAAGGGAACAAGAACACAATATGCTCAAACATGTAGAAATTGAAGTTTGCCTAATTATCAGATTGTTATTACACATCTACAAGAGGATTATGATAAGCATGTAACAAAAATTAAATCATCTATAGCTAAAAGTGAAATACTATATTTTAAAATATATACCTCATACATAATTTTAAGCACTAATATACCACAATGGTGTAATGTCCCAACCAATCCATAAAATTCGAGATGAATAAATATTTACACATCAAGACCAAGTCAAGCATAACTTATTTGAATTTTCTATTAATCTTAATATCCCAATTTCTCCTCCATTTATGATAGGGAGGTTACATGTAATTATAATCTTTGGATGGGGAAGGCCTCATCTCTTCATAGTTCACCTAATTTTACAAGTCCAAAAATAGAACCTCTAGTTCAAAACTCATACAAGGATGCATGTTACAATGATAACAGTCAAAATAGACTTTCCAACTCAAAATAAAGTATGCATGTATAATAATAGATGAGGAACCAAAGTCCCACTTTTATGAAAATCATGAAAATCCATAATTATTATAAAATTAGAATACTAATGCCATGTTACTACTAGAATTAGTTGATGAAGATACTGCAGTTGTAATTATGGTGTAGGTTAAGAGATTTCTAAGGTTGGTAGTACTTACTACCAGTTACATATGTTGTAGACCCAAAAGTTGCATTATTTACCTTTGTAAATTTACCCAGTGCATATGTTGTATCAAATTACTTATATATTACCTCAATATTTAATAGTAAAGGCTTTAAAATCTAGGTTGCTTTAGTCATTAACCTACTTTGCTCTGCCTCCAAGCTTTTAAACTCAACCACTAAGGCTTCATCTCTTATCACCCTATCTTTTACAAAACTCACCAGTTGTATCACTTGTTTGTATACTACACCTATTAGGGTGTGGATCTAAAAGCTTCACGAAGGAGCATTCATTAGCAGTTTTGGGTCTACACAGACACCGGCATCAGTCAAGAGCGACCGACGTCAGTCAGGAGCAGTTACAGAGACGCCGACGTCGACAGAGGGTCAGCCGATGACAGTCACAGACAAGCAGCAGGAACCGACGTCGGTTACCTGCGTGTCCAGAAAGCTATTTTCATGGACAGAAGCGAGTGTTTGCATGATGAGTTTGAGTTGTAGTCTCAAGCTCGCGTCTCTATTATTGGCAATACTATTTTTTAGAGCCCTTGTTCAAGTGGCTTAACTGCTTGTTGGAAGTGCATGCTCAAGTCTCCTAATTCTATATGTAGAATTAGATCTTCCTAGCTTATTGTAGTTGTAGTAGTTATTGTGGATTATTGTTGTAATTCATTGTGTGAGAAGAACAGTACAGAATTGAATCAATCCATGTTTGTTGGAGTTGATTGTTCTTGAGAGAGAGAGCTCTTGAGAAATAGAGATCTAGTGAGAGATCTATACATCTAGGAGAGGTGTGGAAGAAAGAAGTTTCTTCAATTGTATTCCTTTTTTAAAGAGTTTGTTAATACAAGTTTTCAGGGTGTTTTCTTGTATCTCTTGTTCTTGCTATTATATCATTATAGTTACTTGTATATCTAATTTAATTTCACATTCATTGCTTTCACAAGTGTAATCTATTGTTGGTTGATCCCCCAACAAGTGGTATCAGAGCCTTGGTTGCAGGTTCAGAGCTTGATATCCAATAATTGGTATCAAAGTTCAGGTTCACTAATAGGTGGTTCAGATCTGTGTAGTGTGTATTGATTACAGATTCTCACAGGGGTTTCTACAGGGATTTCTATTTGAGTGGGAGAAGCAATGGCAGATGAAAGTAAATTGAGAATGGAAAAGTTCAATGGAAAAAATTACCAACATTGGAGAATGAAGATAGAGGATTATCTGTATCAGAAAGATCTCTACTTACCGTTAGGTGGGGTTGCAAAGAAGCCCAAAGACATGGAGGATGAAGAATGGGAAGTTCTTGACAGAAAGGCTCTGGGGTCTATAAGACTGAGTCTAGCATCCACTGTGATATCTAATTTATCACAGGAAAAGTCTACGGTAGAGTTGATGACTACATTAGCGAATTTGTATGAAAAACCCTCAGCTTCTAATAAGGTATATCTTATGAAGCAGTTATTTAATTTGCATATGAATGAAGGTGGATCTGTTTCTACTCATCTGAATGATTTCAATGGAATTTTGAATCAGTTAAGTTCAGTGAATATAGTGTTTGATGATGAAATAAAAGCTCTTTTAATATTATGTTCTTTGCCTGAAAGTTGGCATGGCTTAGTAATGGCAGTAAGTAATACTGCATCTGCATCAAATATTTTGAAAGTAGAGGATGTTGTTAGTGTTATCTTGAATGAGGAAATACGCAAAAAAAGCACAGAAGAGGCATCTAGGAATGCTTTAAGTTTTGAGAGCAGGGGAAGGCAAAAAGAGAAGAGCAAGAAAGGCAGATCAAGATCTAAGTCAAAGGGGAAAGGTAGATCTAAATCCAGAAATGGCAGAAGGCCACAATGCTGGAATTGTGGAAAGATGGGGCACATAAGCAGAGATTGCTGGTCAAAGCCTAAGGAGGACAATCAGCACGAAGGAAAGGAGGAAGCCAAGGTTGCAGGTATTGCATAAGATGCTTTAATTTTCTCTCTGCATAATAATATAGAATCTTGGGTATTAGATTCTGGTGCATCTTTTCATGCTACCCCTAACAGGGAATATTTTAGTGACTATATCCATGGAGATTTTGGAATAGTGTATCTAGGGGATGATGAGCCCTATAAAATAATTGGCAAAGGTAAAGTGCAGCTGAAGATGCAGAATAGCAACACATGGGTGTTAAGAGATGTGATGCATGTTCCTAGCTTGAAGAGAAATTTGATTTCTGCAAGAAAGTTAGGGGATGAGAGTTGTACAGTAACTCACACAGCAGAATCTTAGAAGGTGACCAAGGGTGCACTTGTTATGGCCAGAGGTAAGAGAGAAGGTACTCTCTATTTGTGTAATTGTGTTACTAACAAATCTCCTTCTATATTATCTACTTCAGATGTGGATGCTAAATTGTGGCACTCAAGGCTTGGCCACATGAGTGAGAAGGGGATGTCAATTCTTAAGTCTAAAGGTATGCTTTCAGATTTAAAAGGCATAGATCTAGAGTTTTGTGAGCACTGTGTATTTGGAAAACAAAAAAGGGTTAGTTTTCTCAAGACTGGGTCTACTAAGAAGAGGCACAAGTTGGAGCTTGTTCACACAGACGTGTGGAGACCGGCTCAGGTTGCTTCCATTAGAGGATCACAGTACTATGTATCTTTCATAGATGATGCTACAAGGAAGGTATGGATCTATTGTATTAGAAAGAAATCTGATGTATTTGAGACTTTTAAAGTTTGGAAAGCTATGGTTGAGAATGAAATAGGTAAAAGATTAAAGTGCCTGAGATCAGACAATGGTGGTGAGTTTTGCAGTCATAAGTTTAGAGATTATTGTGATATGCATGGAATCCGCAGGCAAAGGACGGTTCCAAGGACACCTCAGCAGAAAGGTATTGCTGAAAGGATGAACAGGACAATAATGGAGCGTACAAGATTTATGAGATTGCATGCCAATTTGCCCTTACAGTTTTGGGCACAAGCTGTTGACACTGCAGTATACCTGATTAACAGAGGACCCTCTACAGCTCTGGATGGTGGTATTCCAAAAGAGGCATGGACAGGTAAAAAGGTTGATCTCTCATATCTCAAAGTTTTTGGTTGTGAAGCCTTTGTGCATGTAGATAAGGAAAATAGAAAGAAGCTTGATGCTAAGTCTATGAGATGCACGTTTATTGGCTATGGCTTAGATGATTTTGGTTACAGATTGTGGAATCTAGAAACTAACAAGGTAATCAGGAGCCATGATGTTGTGTTCAACAAAAGAGTGATGTATTGTGATTAGCTAAGAAAGCTAAATCAATCTGAGCAGAGCAATGGTGAATTGGACGAGGTGATAGTCCAAGATGAGCTCGCGGGAAAAAGAAATAATCACTTGCAAGAAAACACAAAGACCGACGTCGGCAGGGTAGGAACCAACGTCGACAGTACAGAAACCGGCGTCGGCTATATAGAGACCGACGTCGACAGGACAGGCACCGAGGTCGGTCAGGAAGAACCGGCGTCGGCTAGTAACAGGTCTGTAGGTGACCGAGGTTGGTCACTGTCAGAGAATTTGGGTGGACAGCGTGTTGTAAACGAGTCTCAGACACCCATCAGGAGGTCAAAAAGGGTGAGTAAGCCTCCAATTAGATATTCTCCTTTATTTTATTTATTGCTAACTGATGGTGGAAAACCAGAGAGTTTTGAAGAAGCAATACAGGTGGAGTCTAAGAGTGAGTGGGAGCGTGGCATGGTTGAGGAGTTGAAGTCCTTAAGAGAGAACCAAACATGGGATTTGGTTGAATTTCCAGTTGGTAAAAGAACACTCAAGAACAGATGGACCTATAGGTTGAAATAAGGTGAGAATGGACAGATGAGATATAAGGCTAGATTGGTAGTAAAAGGATTTGCACAAAAGCCAGGTATTGACTTTGGTGAGATTTTTTCTCCTGTTGTTAAGATGACTTCTATAAGGGTTGTATTGTCTTTGGTTGCTTTTGAGGATTTGCATCTTGAGCAGCTAGATGTTAAGACAGCGTTTCTTCATGGAGATTTGGATGAAGAAATTTATATGGAATAGCCAGAAGGATTTGAGTTCAAAGGTAAGGAGAAGTTAGTGTGCAGATTGAAGAAAAGCTTGTATGGCCTCAAGCAAGCTCCTAGGCAATGGTACTTAAAATTTGATAGGTTTATGACTGAGCATGGCTACAGTAGGTGTCAATCTGACCATTGCGTGTATTTCAAGAGATTTGATAATGGTAGATATATTATTCTATTGTTGTATGTAGATGATATGCTGGTTGCAGGATCTCACATGCAAGATATCTCTGAGCTTAAGGTGAAATTAGCTCAAATGTTTGCTATGAAGGATTTGGGAGCAGCTAAGAAAATCCTTGGTATGAACATTAAGAGAGACAAGAAAAATCACAGGTTGATATTGTCTCAAAAAGATTATGTGGACAAGGTGTTGAAATGGTTCAATATGCAGGATGCTAAACCGGTAAGCACACCTTTGGCTAGACATTTTAAGTTGAGTAAAGAACAATGTCCTAATTCATATGATGAGGTAGAGTACATGAGTAAGGTTCCATATTCTTCCACAGTAGGGAGTTTGATGTATGCAATGGTGTGTACTAGACTGGATATTGCCCAAGCAGTGGGAGTGGTAAGTAAGTATATGGCCAATCCAGGTAAGGAACATTGGAAAGCAGTTCGGTGGATCCTTAGATATCTGAGAGAAACCAGTAGTAAGCACTTGTGCTATGGAGGTTCAGATACTTCTCTACATGGCTATGTAGATTCAGATATGGCAGGTGATTTGGATGGCAGGAGGAGCACTACAAGTTATGTTTTTACTGTAGGTGGAATGGCGGTTAGCTAGATATCTAAGTTGCAGAAGGTTGTTGCCTTGTCACCTACAGAAGCAGAGTATATTGCAGCCACAGAGGCTAGCAAAGAGATGATATGGATGACACGGTTCATGGATGAGCTTGGTAGGGAGCATGAGAGTTGCAGATTGTATAGTGACAGTCAGAGTGTAATCCATTTGTCTAAGAATTTAGCCTTTCTTTCAAGAACAAAGCACATACAGCTAAGGTACCATTTCATATGACAGGTATTAGAAGATGGTGAGTTGAAGCTGGAGAAGATCCATACAGATAGGAATCCTACTGATATGTTAACCAAGCTGGTTACAAAGGAGAAGTTGAATCTTCATTGAACTTCTATTGGCCTTCATGATTGAGTTAAAGATGGAAGAGCTAGAAGATGTTGTTGTACAGGTACTGGTGCAGCTGTTTATCTCCAAGTGGGAGATTGTTAGGGTGTGGAGCTAAAAGCTTCACGAAGGAGCATTCATTAGCAGTTTTGGGTCTACACAGACATCGGCATCAGTCAAGAGCGACGGACGTCAGTCAGGAGCAGTTGCAGAGATGCCGACGTCGGCAGAGGGTCAGCCGACGACGGTCACAGACAAGCAGCAGGAACCGACGTCGGTTACCTGTGTGTCCAAAAAGCTATTTTCATGGACAGAAGCGAGTGTTTGCATGATGAGTTTGAGTTGTAGTCTCAAGCTCACGTCTCTATTATTGGCAATACTATTTTTTAGAGCCCTTGTTCAAGTGGCTTAACTGCTTGTTGGAAGTGCATGCTCAAGTCTCCTAATTCTATATGTAGAATTAGATCTTCCTAGCTTATTGTAGTTGTAGTAGTTATTGTGGATTATTGTTGTAATTCATTGTGTGAGAAGAATAGTACAGAATTGAATCAATCTAGGTTTGTTGGAGTTGATTGTTCTTGAGAGAGAGAGCTCTTGAGGAATAGAGATCTAGTGAGAGATCTATACATCTAGGAGAGGTGTGGAAGAAAGAAGTTTCTTCAATTGTATTCCTTTTGTAAAGAGTTTGTTAATACAAGTTTTCAGGGTGTTTTCTTGAATCGCTTGTTCTTGCTATTATCTCATTCTAGTTACTTGTATATCTGATTTAATTCTGCATTCATTGCTTTCACAAGTGTAATCTATTGTTGGTTGATCCCCCAACAACACCTTCTAATTATTATTTGAATTTATCCATAGGTAAGTGGATTAAGGTTGTCAAAATTGGGTCAATTCATCATCTCCCTTATCCAAAATTTATAATGCTTCATCCTCATGATTTACAAAAAGACTCAATAACTTCTTCATTGATTTGTGTCAATTTAGCGAAGCATACCTTTTGGTAATCACATCATTTAGGCACAAATAAGTCCATGCTAGTCATAAAATTTAGCTAATCAAAGGCATTGATTCTAGAACACTAGACTAAGAAGTTCAACCTCTTTTCTTTGTCCTTCATTCTATTCCATAATTTAACTATCTCTACTCTATGAGTCTGACTGGTTGCCCTTGATACTCTATTATTGGGCAAGAAGTTATATAGCTTTGTAAATTTACTCTATAACTCAAAAATTACCTCTTGAAGAGTTTATATAATATTCATTTATTTCCACCTATTCAAGGTTTCTTCATTGTTTTGGTGGATCTCTTTTAGTGTCAACTTAGAAGAATCAACCAGAGTATTGAAATAATCAATGTACTTTGTAGGGTCATTGGGGTTCCTCTTGAGTATTTTAGCCAATGAAAACAAATTATCTCTCTATTCAAATTGTATCTTTGTTTTTGTCCATGTATTTATCATTTTCCTCTTCCTCACTCTCTATATGGTCCCAATTTCTTTATCAAACCTTATATAGACTATGAGAAGATATACCATTACTAGATTTTTCCTTTCATCTTTCACATTATTCATCTCTTTTACCCATTTAAGAATAATTAATTCAACTATTTCTTCTCCTAAGGTAAGTTATGAATATGTATAGGGTTAAGAGGTCATCTGAAGGGATGTGGTTATTAAAAGAGATATGGTTTGCAATGAGGCACTTATTTTTATAGGAAATTGGGGAAGATTTTGGATTACTACTTGTCATAGAGAGGTTTATTTCATTGGTGTCACCTTTGCTAAGAATTTAGTCAACCTTGGGGTTATTTCCATAGTCATGGTTGGTTTTAGAAAAGATATTGGCTAGGGCATGGGGAGTTACAATTGGGTTACCTTCTTTCTTGTGGTTGGTGAATTATTAAAAATGGAAATTGTAACCAAATCCTCAAAATGGACCTTTTTAGGGACCCTTATTAATTTTAGTGTGGAAAGAATGTCAAAATATATACTAGTGACAATGGAAGTGGAAGATGCCAAAATAGGTATTATTATAGGCAGACTTACAATTGGAATTTATATAATAGGTACTAAATAAATATTAGAAGAAAGTGCCTCAAAAATCCTTTTAGTTTGTTTTGATGTAATTCTAATTAAGGTGTCATCCTTCATGTCCTCCTAGACTCAAATATTTTGCTTTATTTAACTTAGCTTCTTCATCATTTGGATATGTTATCCTTGTCTCTTGGTCCTATTATTATGATGGATAATCAAACAAGGATATTAATTTCTATAGTTCCTCCTCTTCTTCCATCTCCATGGCATCCTTTGTATCCTTATCTTCTTCCTCAATAGATTCTTCAATAATAGGGAAACCAAGAGATGTCCTCTCTTTCAAATTTATATTTAGGGAAGGATCAGGGTAATCCTTTTACTTCTTTTGGTATGTGAAAATAAGTGGAGTGGAGGGTGAATGAGATGGTGCAAGGGTTGTGAGAATAATTATGGTAGGAGGTGGAGCAGTATGTGATGAAGTGGAAGGTGTGGAGAGAATAAAGGTTCCTTAAGGAGATCTAGGATATTTATGAGAGATAGGGGAGTTAAAACTGAAGTAAAATATGATTGCAAGAATTATAGAAGAATCATTTGTGTAACTAAGGTGATAGGAGGAAAAGGAGTCATCATAAAACTTATCTTATTTTGACTATATAAGGTAATTGATAGCTTCTTCATGGTTGTTTTTTCCTAATACTTGCTCATATGAGGTTGTGAAAGTGGAAGGAATTTGAGGACTAGGCAATCCTCTCAAAATTTCATTCCTAAGATGGAGATTCAACTTCCTTGGATTTTAGATTTATCTATCCCTTATCATATGGCTTCTGCATCTAGGGATAGAGGCTAGTCTAATTGTTAAGATCCTTGTAGTGGAGATGGAGGCCATTGTTGACTCCATGCATTCTTAGCTTCCTTCTTTATGTCCTATTGATTATATTATTAAGCCTTTTCTAATAGCATTGATATCTTATTATCCTTCAGCCTTATCCATACTTGGGAGTCATCTAAGGCATTCAAGAAAACCTAATCATGGTCATAAGTTTGGTGACCATAAGAAACATGAACTTTATTCTTTTTTAGGATGGTATTGAGATAACCCCTTATCCTTTTATTGGGATCCCATTATTTCAATGAATTTTTTCTTAATTTCTAAAGAAAGAGAGAAAAGAAACTCGATATAGGTATGGTTGAAAAACCTGATTGATAGTGTGCATGTTGAAATTAGATGATTATGAAGAGATCTTCTTTGGCTTGGGAGGATGACCTACAAATAAGAAAGCACTAAAGAAAACTTGTTTGTTAGACAAATAGTTGAGTGGATTACCTAGTGATATCTAGATCCCAAAAGTGAAATATTCCTTAGGGGCTATCAATCTACACATTTTAAATAAGTAACCTCATAAATAGAATAGGAAAGTACTTACATCAATGAATCAAAAGATACTGAAATTGAATACAAGATTTCTTGCTAACAAAATAGATTAGAAATGATTAAATTAGTAATAAAATAATTAATACTAATTTTATAGGGTTGGGATTGATCTCAAAAAATATGAGAGGGGTCTATGAATAGGCAGGAACATAGAAAATTAGGTTTGATTGGGTATAGGTTGGTGGAAGTATCTTGTTGGTTTTCACTGCCATAGTGATCATGAGTAGTTAGGCTAACTGTCGATAGTTAAAATGACCATCAGTGGTGAAGGTGTCCATCAGTGCTTGAGTAGACCATAGATGTTTGGTTCAACCATTAATGATTACTATGTGAGCACCTAGGTTGGTGTTTTGGATAAATGATGAGATCTAAAAGATGGATTTTGAGATATGCTTAAGACTTGGGTTGATTGTAAAATGAAAATAAAGTAGATGAATACTAAGAAACAATTTCTTATCTTTACTAAAATTATATTGGGTGGATGGTTGAGGTAGTTGATTTTTTAGTGGAATTTAGTTTGATTCCTATAGAGTAATAGTACTTGAAGGCTTGATGGAGAGGCAGTGGAAAATTGACTCTCTGATATGATTGCTAGATTGTTGGATTATGATTGACTTATAGGAAAGAAACTCTTGGATGCACAAAGATATTGATAATAATTACATGTAGATTTCACCTCTAGGCTCTTCTCTTCTTATAGGCATAAGCAAGAATTCAAAGTGAAGGTTTAACTAGGCTGTCTAATTATAAATTATCCATGCAAAGGATTGTAATAGGATTTAAATAAGTTATAATTAGAAAAGAAAATTGGGTAGTTTTCATGTTATTAGTTGAGGAGGTGTACCTTGATCATCGATGGTCAAGGTGACCATCAATAGTCAATATAACCATCAGTAGTTAAGGGTCAAGGGTAAAAAGAGTTAAAAGACTAGGTTAAGTCAGTTAAGTTAAATTGACTGTGGGTGAGCTTGGTTAGGGTTTAAAGGGCTAGATTGGTCCTGAGAGGGTCCCAAGGTGGTCAAGAGATATTTTGACATTTAGATTGTTAAGGTATGGAGCTAAAAGCTTCACCCATGAGTGAATACAAAAGTTGTTGAAAGTCCACAGTTGTTGTCGATGGTCAAGAGTAGACCAAAAGCTGTCGACGTCGGTAGTAGGTCAACCGACATCAGTCATAGGTAGGCATACAGGGACCGACGCCGGTCACTTGTGCGTCCAGAAAGCTATTTTTGTGGATAGAACAGAATGTTTGCATGTAAATATGAATTTTTGGTGTTGAGTCTAAGTTTATATTTTGAGTAGAACTGATTTGAGCCCTTGATTAGGAGGTGCATCTAGTGGTTGCAATTGTATGCTCATGAATCTCTAAAGTTATATATTAGGGATAGATCTTCATAGCTTAGTAGACACTACTGTAGAAGTAGAATATAGATTATATATGTGTATCAATCCAGGTTGTTGGAGTTGATTGTAATTGAGAGAGAGAACTCTTGAGGGAAAGAGATCTAGAGAGAGATATGTACATCTGAGAGAGGTGTGGAAGAAAAGAAGTTTCTTCAATTGTAACTCCTTTTGTAAAGATTTTAATACAAGTTTTCAGGGTGGTTTCTTGTATCTCTTGTTCTTTGCTATTTCTGATTCTAGTTACTTATCTTTCTGGTTTAATTCTACATTTAATTGCTTTCATATAGTAATCAATTTTGTTGATTGATCCCCAACAAGTGGTATCAGAGCTCAGGTTGACTAATAGGTGTTTCAGATCTGGTTAGTGTGTATTGATTACAGGTTACTCACAGGGATTTATGTTTGAGTGGGAGAAGCAATGGTAGAAAAAAGTAAGCTTAGAATGGAGAAGTTTAATGGCAAGAACTATCAATTATGGAGAATGCAGATAGAAGATTATCTGTATCAAAAGGATTTATACTTACCATTAGGTGGGATTGCTAAGAAGCCCACAGACATGGAAGATGAAGAATGGAAAGTTCTTGATAGAAAGGCTCTTGGATCTATAAGATTGAGTCTAGCATCTACTGTGATATCTAATTTATCACAGGCAAAGTCTACGATAGAGTTAATGACTACTTTAGCAAATTTATATGAAAAACCCTCAGCTTCAAATAAGGTATATGTTATGAAGCAGTTATTTAATTTGCAAATGCAGGAAGATGGATCTATATCTAATCATCTAAATGATTTCCATGGAATTGTAAACCAATTAAATTTAGTCAAAATAGTGTTTGATGATGAAATTAAAGCTCTATTAATCTTATGCTCTTTATCTGAGAGCTGGCATAGCTTGGTAATGGTAGTTAGTAATACTGCATCTGCTTCAAATATTTTAAAAGTAGATGATGTTGTTAGTGTAATCTTGAATGAAGAAATTTGATGTTTTTGACACGTTTAAGATTTGGAAAGCTATGGTTGAGAATGAAACAGGTAAGAGATTGAAGTGCCTGATATCTGACAATGGTGGTGAGTTCTGCAGTTATAAGTTCAACTGGTATTGTTATATGCATGGGATGTGTAGGAAAAGGATTGTTCCAAGAACACCTTAGCAAAATGGAGTTGCTGAAAGGATGAATAGAATAATAATGGAGCGTGCAAGGTGTATGAGATTGCATGTTGGTTTGCCCTTAGAGTTTTGGGTAGAAGCTGTGGATACTGCAGTGTACTTGATTAACAAAGGACCCTCTACAGCTCTAGATGGTGGAATTCTAGTAGAGGCATGGATAGGTAAAAAGGTAGATCTCTCATTTCTCAAAGTTTTTGGTTGTGAAGCCTTTGTGCACATTGATAAGGAAAATAGAAAGAAGCTAGATGCTAAGTCTATGAGGTGAACATTTATTGGCTATGGCTCTGATGATTTTTGATCCAGGTTTTGGAATCTAAGAACTAACAAGATAATTAGGAGCCGTGATGTTGTTTTCAATGAAAAAGTGATGTATAGTGATCAGCTCAAGAAGCTGAATCAATCTGAGCAGATAAATGGAGAATTGGACGAGGTGAAGATCCAAAATGAGCTCGTGAGAAAGAAAAATCACAGACAAGAAAACATAGAGACTAACTTCATTCAGGCAGGAATTGACGTTGACCATACAGGAACTGATGACGGTCACACAGAAACTGACGTCGATTAGGTAGAACTAATGTCGGCCAGTTACAGGCCTGAAAGTGATCGAGGTCGGTCACTATCAGAGAATTTGGGTGGACAACATGTTGTGAATGAGTCTCAAACGCCCATCAGGAGGTCATAAAGGGTAAGTAAACCTCTAATTCGATATTCCCCTTCATTATTCTATTTATTGCTTACTAATGGTTAAGAACTAGAGAGTTTTGATGAAGCAATATAGGTGGAATCCAAGAGTCAGTGGGAGCTAGGCATGAATGAGGAAATTGATTCCTTGAAAGAGAACAAAACATGGGATTTGGTTGAGTTACCAGCAGGAAAGAAGATACTAAAGAACAGATGGATCTATAGATTGAAGGAAGGTGAGAATGGACAGATGAGATATAAGGCTAGGTTGGTAGTGAAAGGATTTGCACAAAAACCAGGTATTGATTTTGGTGAGATTTTTTCTCCTATTGTTAAAATGACTTCTATACAGACTGTACTATCTTTAGTTGCTATTGAGGATTTGCATCTTGAGCAGCTTGATGTTAAGATAGTGTTTCTTCATGGAGATTTGGATGAAGAAATATTTATGGATCATTCGGAAGGATTTGAGGTCAAAGGTAAGGAGAAGCTAGTGTGTAGATTGAAGAAAAGCTTGTATAGCCTCAAGCAAGCTCTAAGACAATGGTATTTGAGATTTGACAGGTTTCTGACTGAGCATGGCTACAGTAGATGTCAATCTGACCATTGTGTGTATTTTAAGAGATTGGATAATGGTAGATATATTATTTTGTTGTTTTATGTAGATGATATGTTGGTTGCAGGATCACACATGCAAGATATCTTTGAGCTTAAGGTGAAATTAGCTCACACATTTGCCATGAAGGATTTGGGAGCAGCAAAGAAAATCCTTGGCATGAGCATCAAGAGAGACAGGAAAAATCACAGGTTGATTTTGTCTCAAGAGGATTATGTGAACAAGGTGTTGAAATGGTTCAATATGCAGGATGCAAAACCAGTAAGCACACCTATGGCTGGACACTTTAAATTGAGTAAAGAACAGTGTCCTAATTCACATGATGAGGTAGAGTACATGAGGAAAGTTCCATATGCTTTCGCAGTAGGAAGTTTAATGTATGCAATGGTTTATACTAGGCCTGATATTGCCCAAGCAGTGGGAGTTGTAAGTAAGTATATGGCCAATCCAGGAAAGGAACACTGGAAAGCAGTTCAGTGGATCCTTAGATATCTGAGAGGGACCAGCAATAGGCATTTGTGCTATGGTGGTTCAAACACTTCTCTACATGGTTATGTAGACTCAGATATGGCAGGTGATTTGGATGGCAGGAGAAGCACCACAGGATATGTTTTCACTGTTGGTGGAACGGCGGTTAGCTAGATTTCAAAGTTGTAGAAGGTTGTTGCCTTGTCAACTATAGAAGCAAAATATATTGCAGTCATAGAGGCTAGAAAAGAGATGATATGGATGACACGATTTATGAAAGAGCTTAGAAAGGAGCAAGAGAGTTACAAACTATACAGTGATAGTCAAAGTGCAATTCATTTAGCTAAGAATTCAGCCTTTCATTCAAGAACCAAGCATATACAGCTTAGGTACCACTTGATTAGACAGGTATTGGAGGATGGTGAGTTGAAGCTGGAGAAGATCCATACAGATAAGAACCTTGCTGATATGTTAACCAAGCCGGTGACAAAGGAGAAGTTGAATCTTCATTCAACTTTTTTTGGTCTTCATGATTGAGTTGAAGATGAAGGAGCTAGAAGACGTTGCTATACAGGTACTGGTGCAGTTGTTTATCTCCAAGTGGGAGATTTATGGTGAGCATATTTCTAGTGTCGACACCCATTCCTTTAATGGTGTCAACTATAAATTTTAAGTTATCTTAGGTTTACCAGTTGATATAAAATGTGACCTAGTCACATACTAGCATTACCCAATATTGTAGGGTGTTTTAAATAATAGGACATGTGTTTATGGTTTAATTATTCATCAATGATATTGAAAACTTGTTAATATATCTCGTGTTTCACAAATGTGATCAGGAACATGATGAGGTAGTAAAAAGGGGTAGTCCTATTACCCTCTAGTTAGATGATAGTCACATCTGGGTATAATTAGTAATCACCCATTTTGGTGAGTGTCCTTGTTATGTTCTTAGATAGTCTAAACATTGGGTTACCCTACATAGATTGGTATATATGATGATATACATCATTTTTTAAATTTTAATATCATTTTTGTACTTGTAAATAAACATGAAGGATAAATATTCTCTAACCTTATTCCCCAAATACTCTATTGATGGTTGTCTTTCTTGGCCATAAGGCCTATATACAGTAGCCATAACCACATATATTAAATAATACATGTAAAAATTTCCATCCTTAAACCTTATATCTAGGTAGAGTATTTGTGATTTCATCCTTGCACTTATAATCTATCCCAGGCCTACCAATTTGTTAGTGGTCAATAATATGTCTAGTATTGGAACCTATTTGACTTGGACATAAGTAATACTCAATAATCAATACAATAAGTTTAATAGTGCCATTGAATTGAAATTCTAGGTCTAAACTTAATAATGTAATTGGTGGAAATTTCCCCTTGGGATTTAATCTTTTTCCTTTTCAAGCCAAAATAACAATTTCCCACCCATAGTATTGTCTTCAAGCCACACAATAGTTAAGACTTGGTTGTAATCAATTTAGGGGAGAGGAAGCCTAAGGTAAATTTTAAACTCCCTACCTAATATGTATGAAGAGGAGGTATAGACCTTCCTCACATATACAATGTTTCCTAAATGATAACTCCTTGAACCAAATAGGTTGAACCTTATCCTCGCTTAGTGCGAGTGCATAAGTATTTTATTAATATTCAAAAAATCAAGTACATAAGGGTGCCTTTACTCCGTTAACCCTTTTACATAGCAAACATTGATTTATATAGTTTTTAACAATGACCAGTAAAAACAAATAACCTATAACCAACAATTTATGAGAAAACAACCCGTAAGGTAGTTTTAATTAATTAAACTCAAAAATATTAAACTACCTAAAACAAAAACTAACTTTATTGTATGGGGGTGTCTTTACTAAAAGATGCATGCCCCATTTACAATAATTATTTATTACCTACCAAAAAACTAACCTAATGTTAAGACTTTGGAACAAGTCCTAACAAACCCCCCTATGATCCAAAGTCAGGTCTTTGGACACATACCAAGAATTTTTCTAAATTTTTCAAATCTAATTCTATCAAGGGGTTTTGTGAAGATATCATCTATTTGATTGGTAGTTGGGTAATATATTAGATCAAAAGCTTTCTTTGCCACTAGCATTCATAGATAATGGTATTTGACATCCATATGTTTTATTTTTGCATGAAACACTAGATTCTTAGACATCTTGATTGCACTTTGATTATCAATGTATAACTATGTAAGAGCAAACTGAGAAACTTGAAGATCTTCAAGAATATGACAAAGGTAAACAATTTCTCTGGAAGCATCCCATGCTGCAATATACTATGATTCTACTGATGAATTTTCTACTGTATCTTGATTCTTACAACACCAAGCAATGGTAACTGAACCCATATGCATAGTGTATCCTATGGTTGACACTCTATCATCCACACATCTACCAAAATTTACATCACAATATTCAACAAGTTTGAAGTTCTTGTTGTGGTGGTATTCAAGGCCATATGTTTTCATTCCTTGAAGGTAATGAAGTACTCATTTTGTTGCATGCTAATGAATTTCTCTAGGGTCATGCATAAACCTAGATAAAATTCCAACTGAAAATGAAATATCAGGCCTAGTAGTCATCAAGTATATCAAACCTCCTACCAATTGTCTATATGTGGTGCCATCAAAAAAGGCACTGCTATCATCCTTAGACAATTTCAAGTTACTTTCCATGGGAGTGAGGGTAGGTTTGAAATCACTCATGCCAAACCTATCTAATAGCTTAGAAATATACTTAGTTTATGAAATGAAAATACTATGCTCTTTCTGAGTTACCTTATGCCTAGATAGTAGTGAAGAGTCCAAGATATATCATCTCAAGCCCATATTTTAATTCCTTCTTCACATACTTGTTATAGTTTTCATCATTTCCTATAATAAACAAGTCACCAACATAGAGAACAAGTATCACCATTTTCTTACCCTACACTCAAAAATAGAGAGCATCATCAAATTCACTGCGATGAAAACCAATGGATTTCAAGTATGAATCCATTTTCTCATACCAAGCCCTGGGTGCCTATTTGAGCCCATACAAAGCTTTTATCAATTTACATACTTTGTGTTCAGCACCCACCTATTCAAAACCTTGAGGTTGTTTCATATATACTTCTTGTAAATCACCATTTAAAAAAACACTTTTAACATCCAATTGATGTACTTTTCAACTATTTTGTGTGGCTAAGGCAAGTACCATATGAATAGTGTGCCATTTGGTAATTGGTGCAAATGTTTCCTCATAGTCAATACCTTCTTATTGCGCATATCCTTTTGCAACAAGTCATGCCTTATGTTTATCAATGGAGCCATCTGATTTATACTCAATCCTATAAACCCATTTACATCTAATGGGTTTAACATGTGGAGGAGGATCAATGAAAACCCATGTATTATTGTTAAGTATGGAATCATACTCACATTTCATTGCCTGTTGCCAAACATGTTTAGTAGATGCCTCCTCAAAAGTGGATGGCTTAGTGGAAGTAGTAATAACCATAGCATAGTTTACCTATTTTTGAGAATTCTTGGGATCTATTAAACCAACTTCATCTACTGTCAAGTCAAAAAAAGTACTTTGAGCCCATTTTGGATACTTAGTCAAATTATTCAAATCAGGGACTCCATAATTCTCATTATGTGCATTATTTAAAGGGGGACTTAGAGAATTTTCAACAATTTCTAAGTCATCAATATGTGAACTTTTAGATGAAGGAGAGGAAAGTGAAGGAATTTGAGTCTCATACCATAACTTTGAAGAGTTATCACCATTATTCAAACCCTTATCTCTTTTTGTATTTTTCCTCTCTAAACTTTCAAGTTGAGAATCAATCTCTGCAGTGTTCATAGTCCCAAACTCATCAAATATTAAATCTCAACTCACTATGAATTTGCCTGAATCCTATGCAAGCAAATGAAACCCATTTTTATCTTTAGAATAACCAAGAAAGATGCATTTTCGACTTCGTGGTTCCAACTTAGTTTTATGTTTAATAGGAACCAAAGCAAAACAAAGACATACAAACACTTTCAAGTGTTTAACTTTGGGTTTAAACTCATACCATGCCTCATATGGAGTTTGTCCCAAAAGTGCAATTATGGGGGACCTATTTCTCAAATATACTGCAGTACCAATGGCTTTTGCCCAAAACTTATCATCATGCTATTTATAGTGTAACATGGCACGTGTTGTGCCCTATAAAGTTCTATTCATTCATTCAGATACTCCATTTTTCTATGCAGTATAAGTATTACTATATTGTCGATGAATACCATGTTCTTGACAATAATCTAAAAATTCATTTGAGGTATACTCACCTCCATTATTTAAATGAAGAGTGGCCAAATGTGAGCCTATTTCTTTTTTGAGTAAGTGTAACCAATCAACAAACTTAGAAAATACTTTAGATTTGTTTTTCATAAAGAATACCCAAGTCATCCAAGAAAAGTCATCAATAAACAAGACAAAGTATCTACACCCACCAATGGATGACTTTTTCATGTCACATACATCACTATGAACAAATTGTAAACATCTGTTAGCTCTCCAAGATGACTTTTTAGGAAATTTTTCTTGATTTTATTTTCCCAAAACACATGACTCACAAAGAATACTATCTTTGCAAAAAGTGGGCAACCCATTCACCATACCATATCTCTACAAATCCACTAAAGAGTGGATATCCAAATGTCCATAGTGGAGATGCCATAGCTGCTATGTAGACATAGTACCTATACCTATGTCAACAACTGATGCAAGTTCTATATTGGGAAGAAGCACCTTACAATGCAATCTAGCTAAGTTTCCATCTTCATATCATGTATACATTATTTTATAACCATCCTTCATTGAATTGATGTAAATGAGCCCATTTTCAAGCACAATTTGATAACCTTTATTTCGAATAGTTACCAAAGAAAGTAAGTGTTTCTTCAATGTGGGAACATACCAAACATCCTCCAAGTATTTTATAGACCCATTAGGAAGAAGAATCTGAATAGATCCAAGTCCTAGTGGTGTATGCATAGACTTATCTGCTAAGGCAATTGGAGAGAGAGAAGGTTCCTTAAAAGACCAAAAGAAATATCTCCTAAATGTCATGTGTTTGGTTGCTCTTATGTCTAAAACCCATACATTTGTGAGCTCATTTCTAGCCTCATATTCAATATAATCAATTTGCCCCAAAGTAGTGAATGCAGATTCATGGGTAACATTACTAGACTCATCATAGTCATGATAAGCATACTGAGTAGAGTTAGACTTAGTCACTTTTTGTGGCCTCTAAATTTTATCAAAAGGAATCCTACATTGTGAGGCAATGTGACCAAATTTTCCACATCTATGGCACTGAATGTCTGATCTACCTCAACCTTTGCACCTATATGAGTTGTGACCATGTCCTCGATCACTTGTTTCATGTGAATGTGATTGGTTATATTGTTGATTATTTGAATGATCCCTACCTCTATTTCGATATCTACCTCCTCTGTAACCTTGACCCCCTCTATAACTATTTCTTCTATTGTTTTGATGCCTAGATGAAGATGAACTAGGCTTTGACTCTAAAACATGGGCTTCTTCAATTTTCTTAGATTTCTTGGGTAGAGAGAGGTCATGTTGGATGAGCAACTTAGCCAACTTATCAAAGGTGATGCTTGTGATCTTGTCAGAGACATGCAACATTTCAACAAAATTTCTATAGGACCCTGGTAGTCCTTTCAAAGCAAAAGTGACTATGAGATCATCATTTAGTTTTCCAAAACTAGCCTTAATGTACTCAATAGTGATATTTTTCAACTTAGACATATATTCTCCCATATCCCCATCTTCATCTAATGACAAAGTAAACTACTACATATGAATATCTATCTTCTTATGCTTAGGTTTCTTATCATACAAATCTGATAATGTTTTCCATGCAATGTAACTAGGAAGAGAATTTTCAATATGAACATAAGTATCATGAGTACAATAGAATTTAATGAGAGCTAAGGCCTTAGAATCATGAAAATTGAATATATCTAATTTAGCCTGCTCTATTGGCAATGTGGGATTTTCATTCTTAATAATATCCCATAACTCATTAAAAATTAGTGAAGCCTCCATCAATCATTTCCAATCTAAATAATTGGAAATTGTTAATCTATCACCATCTGAAAGAAAATTTTGAATTTTTGGCATCTTGAAATGAAAGCAAGTGCAGTAGATAAAAAGTGTGACAAAATGCAAAAGAGATGAAACAAATATCACACTCACTGCACAAGACACAGCTTCTATGGGGTTTTGTACTTAACCTCCACGTAGAGTACAAAAGAAGAAACAAGAATTGTTTATGGGTTTTGCACTTAACCTCACTAAAAATCAATGATTACATCCTTATTTCACCAAATTACAACCTTATTCCACCAATTACACCCTTATATCACCACAACAATATAAAAGAAATAGAATTGAATTCCCCATTTTTTGAATTTTAAAATAACACAATACAATAAGTATGTGTTTTAAAATTTTCAAATTTAAAAAAGGGAATATTCCTTTTACAAAAAAAGCATATTCTAAAGCGAAAATAACTTTTTCCAAAAGAAGGGATTTGAACCCTTGACCTCCTCCTTGCAAGCTTCTTCACAAAATAAGCTTAACCAATTACTCTAAGAGCAATTTCAAAATATTATACTCAGAAATTTCTACTTATTCTGGATTTTTTCTATGAGGAAAAAAAAATACATGTGTGTAAATAACTTCAAACTTTTCCCTTTTTTGGCCTTCTCAAGCAAGCTTCCTCCTATGGGACCTAGCTAAGAGAAATATTTGAATCAAACTTTAAAAATAGCAAAAAAAAATTCCTGAGTTTTATACCTGTGCCATTCTTCCTTGGGATGCCATGGCTGCTCCTGGAAGTTTCTCTGCACTTGTTCTCTCTCTTACAGGCCGTACAAATCCATACAGGCTGGATAAAATGGATTTTGGTTGAGTTCATGCAAATTTTCAAAGTATTTCTTTTGCAAATAATAGCTTCAAATCTCAGCTAGGGCATTGGAAGGCCGTACCATTGGCCGTACAAGTACAAAAAATTGCCATATTCTCATTTTGATGATGCAAAATAGGGGTTTAATCAAGATTTGTAGGTGTTTTGGATTCAAGAGGGTTGAAAATGAAATGAATCAACAATGGCAGCCATGAATGAACATTACAGAGATTTTTCACAAGTAAATAGGCCATACAAGTCTAGTTTTTGTAAAAAAATAATGAATTTAACAACATTTAAATGCTAAAAATTCATTTTTTATGCCAAATTAGGAGTTTGAACATAGGAAAATGGTGTATCAAATGGCTAAAATGACCAGACTGTGGTATATGGAAAATACACATGTTTAAATGTAAAAAATATTTGAAAAATTAAAATAATTTAATAATTTTTCAAACATTTAAACCAATAAAAATTTTCATTTTATATGGCATACCTTATTTCATGCCATTGAATTCATGTGAATTTGACATTTCACCTTGCCCTCCTTCGAATTCACCAAGCTCCCAAAATTACCATGCTCTGATACCACTAATAACTCCTTGAACCAATAGGTTGAACCTTGTCCCCACTTAGTGCGAGTGTACAAGTATTTTATTAATATTCAAAAAATCAAGTACATAAGGGTGTCTTTACTTCATTAACCCTTTTACATAACAAACATTGATTTATATAGTTTTTACCAATGACCGGTAAAAACAACTAACCTATAACCAACAATTTATGGGAAAACAACCCGTAAGGTAGTTTTAATTAATTAAACTCAAAAATATAAAACTACCTAAAACAAAAACTAAGTAACTTTATTTTATGGGGGTGTCTTTACTAAAAGATGCATTTCCAATTTACAATAATTATTTATTACCTACCAAAAAACTAACCTAATGTTAATACTTTGGAACAAGTCCTAACACTAAAGTGGTTCTATTTATGAATAAAGCCTTTAAGAGGTCAATTCATGGCATTACCTCTAGTTTGGCCATAGCCTGGTGGAGACCCTATTCTTTGATTGAGAGTGAATCATCAACATATTATTTGGCTTCAGGGGAGAGTTCATCCTTTGTGGAGTAGGATGAATAGACTCAATCTCTTCCTAGAGAGCTAAATAGGGAGGGAACTTGAAAGTCAAAGAACTTTTATCAAATAATGTATCCCTATATTCTATTGATCCTTCAAATGAGAATGGGTATATGACTGAGGGCTTACCTTGTTTAGATGAATAATCCATTGTTATCACTTAATCATTACAATTCCTATGAGGTTTTAGATTGGTTAATTTAGAAATTGGTGATTAAATAAAATTAGGGATCACTAGATGCTTAGGAAGTTTAATAATAAAATAATTTAATGATCAAAGAAATAGAAAAGTGAGTTCAATGTTCATATATATATATATATATATATATATATATATATATATATATATATATATATTGTAGGATTGTGTATTGATTGTATTCATATCTTGAATGATAATTAACTATAGCCTTTAATGCTTTTTTTGATTTGAATAAGCCAGTCAACTTTTGCAGGTGACCCTTATTTACCAAGTGGAAGTCTTTCATTAACTCTGCATGTCTAGTCATCACTTTAAGATAGTTATCCTCCATCTGTTAACTTGCTTCTTTGACATGTTGTCGAACATTATATTTTTTTTTTTGGCATTACTTTCCCCATATAGTGACACATGCCATTCTCTCATTAACTCATCCCTTTGAAATTCTTTGCTATGTTTGGGAGGTCTTGTAATGGTGATTTAATGTGATTAATCCACATGGTGTGATCTCAGATCACTAGAAGCATTGAATCTTAGAGTATTGTATTGGTATTCCATTTTGTGAAAAGTGTTATATGGTCACTATCCAACGTGATCAAGACACATTGAGTGATCTTGAAAGCCTAGAGACTCAGGATCTCAAAGCATTAGTATAGTAACTAAAAGATTGCTTAACCTCTGACTATGCAGATTAACACGAATATGCCACATGTCAACCACTCATAACCCCAAAAGCTCAAGAGCTCAGGACATTATATTTTAGATTGAAAACCATTTAATCTTTCTATAGTAGTGATTAACATGGTAAATACACATGGAGTGATCTCAAAAGCCTAGAGTCTCAAGAACTCAGAAGCTTAGAGGTTCAAAATAATTAATCTTTTGTAATCATCTAAAACCATGAATGATGCAAGAGTGACATGTGTCATAACTATGTGAAATATTTATTATGGAACTTATCAAAGGAAATTGATGGTCTTTAAATTTTAATCCTATGATCAAACTATACATACTAGGACAAGAAATATTAGATTTATTAGTCTACAAATAACATTAAATTAAAAACCTATGGATAATCCAAGGTTCGAGATGACATAAGATACTAGTTTAATCTTATATTTTTATGAATTTTACTTGGGTAGTTTATATCTTGCATAAATAACCCTTATGACATATGCATGATACCCTGGTCATATCTTTTTAGGCTTATAATTTCCTAGGTAGGGGTTTTTCAATAATGGGTCCCTATTTTTAAAATTTTAAAAAATGGGGTGTGTGTGTTAGGGAATATCATAACCTTGTAGATTTTTTCTTCCTCTAATTTTATGTGTTCATATCTCATGCCTAGGTTTTATATCTTTTTTAAATGATCAAGACATATCCTATTCACCCTTGGAGTGAATATGGGAAAAATTGGTAAATGGGAACACAGTGTCAAGATACCCTAAGTACCCCTCTTTGAATGGGCGTTGCATACATATCCAATACCTGAAGAGGGCCTTATACTTATGTATTTCTCCCATACTTGTTGTCTTGTGTGTGTATCATGATCCAACAAACAATACAAATTTACATGGAGAGTCCTAGCATGTAACTTGGCAAACAAGGTTCATGGAGTGCTCATTTAGTACTTTAGACATGTATATGGGTTTTCCCTATGATTGATATTGAAATATGAGAGAATAAAGAAGCTTTTCTCACTTGAATTCTTAATTGGGTGCCTTTGGTAAGTTGTCTTGTGAGATGTTATGTATGTGTTAGGTGGTGATTGAATGAGGGTTTGTCTTTTATATATATATATATATATATATATATATATATATATATATATATATATATATATATATATATATATATATATATATATATATATATATATATATATATATCACATAAAATAATTTAAGCTAACTATTGGGTATGTTTTATTTTCAAATTTGATGACTTTAGGGCACCTGGCACTTATTTTAGCATAGGAAATAACATCAATGTAGGCATCTAGCTAGGATGCAAGTGTCTAGGAAGATGGCAAATAGGTATAGGTATAAAGCTTGTAGAGGATGATAATAAGTAGGTTTATAACCTTTTTATTAGTACATAAGGCCTGGTCATTAGAATCACACATGGTCAGATAAGAGATAATAAATAGGCACAAGAGATAGTGGATGTGAGCCTTTTGATAATAGAAAGATCTTAGGAATGAAAGGGTACAACCATGAGAATTAATTTCCAAGTATACCAAGTTGAGGTATTATATAATTCAAATTTATTATCTAAATTTGTTGGTTGTATAGGGCTAATATATTGGGGTAAATTCCTTCCAAAAAATGGCATGAAAAACACTAATATAAAATTCAAAAGCTTATGTAAATCAATTCAATTTCACATCTCTCACCCTTTACATGAAACATTAATTTAATTTACATCTACATAAATTTTGTTTCATAATATCAAACATTTAAGCATATCCATATCATTTTTATCATTAAAAATAGAGATACATGACCCATGTCTAGTCATCTATAGTGCATCAGATGAATAATAACATAAAAATTAAAAGAATAATACTCCATGAAAATTTTCCATAATAATAAATAATCCCTCTATATATCAAAATTAATGTTTATTTTATACATAATGTCTCGTTACATTCACCTATATAGAGGTAAATGTCTCAATATCTCAATAAATAAATAAGTGTATATATATGTACATTAATTTGACCTTAAGTTCTTATTAGAGACTATTGATATCCACCTAAAGAATTAAAGTATCAAAAGATCCTAATATTCATCCTCCTATGAGAAGGTCTTGATTATAATAAGTGTTAGGGGATACAATTCCCACTCCTATGGTATCTCCAGCTAGTCTCCACCTAGGAAAATGTACCTCTTGTTATTTGTCAACTCAAGGAATTTGAACAGCTCTACCTACAATAATGTTGATGATAGTCTTCACATGAGACTCCAAATAATCACATTGGCCTCAAATCCATATATGTGTCTCTATAGACATGTGGTCTCAATATAAGTATGGTAAGTCAAGGAAAAATCATTTGTATGCCTACCTATCCTAGTAGGTAATCCCACATATACCAATAGTTGATCTTGATTTAACCCATTTACCACTTAGATTATATTGAATAGGGTTTACCTGATCATCATCCTCTAACCAATAAATGTATCTAAAACCATATAAATAATATAGGCATTAGAGAATTAGGTGTAGTGTAAAGGCTTATCAGGGTTGGAAGAATCTAATAGCTTTGGGCATCTGAAGGTGATGGTTGATGGCTTCCCTAAATTCATAAGGCTTGATATAGAATAACATAAACCTTAATTATTGACTTTTAGGGTTTATAATAGTGTGGCAGGGATGGAATTGACTTTTGATGCTTCATTTAGGGCCAAATATTTTTCTCACATGGTCATTAAGGGTAATAAAATAGTGTTAAGTGTGGTTAAAGTCATTACATTTGTGTTATTTATGGATGAATCTATATAGGAGGTATTTTATTGTGAGGAGTGGTTTTTAGAATGGGGTCTTATTTTTAGATCTGATAGATTGTGGCCAAGCTTCCCTTCTCTTCATCAATGGATTTTAGATTCATGGTAACCTTTAATAGAGGATAGTCTAGAATTATATCTTTGTACCAAAGGATTTTTTTATGGTTTTTTATTGTCTTTCAGATTGTAATAAGGTGGTTAAGGCTAACTCTGGGTTTTGGGATCAACATCTTCTTTTTCTTAAACCTGGAATATATAATCTAGTCAACTATTCATTATGTTTTGAAAATTTTCCATTTCTAGTAAATTTTATTCATGACTCATGTTTTATTTTATTTTATATAAATTTATTTTTCATAATTCACCCATAACATTTCAAATTATAACAAATTTTAAAATTTTATTCCACATATCACTATTGTGAGGTATGTTTTTCTATTTTTTTGTTTTATAGGTTCATGACATTACTCAATACCAAATTTAGTCCCCCAACAAGACAGGCTAGGATGTATCTTCACCCTCACATAAAAAATAAGTAAACTTGTCCATTATTTTATTAATTATCATGTTTTCTCTCTCTTAAAAAAACCACACTTGATCGCATTCCCTATTTGCAGGTCAAAAGGGTGTCTCGATTAATTTCATTGCATCACATAGGTAAGTGAGGTAATTTTTATAACCCTCATTATATTTTTTAAGTACCACTACTTGGTAAAACACCCTTAACAATTCATGATGAGTAATCTCTATGAGGGGGAAATATGTATGCACCCAAAATTTACACAATGTAACATTTCTATAAAAATCCAATGATGATGCAAAGATCTATGCCTATATATGCTCAAACCAAAAATTTTATTTGTGTTATTTATATGTTATTCCTTTTTTTCATTTTTATTTTTCAAATTATCATTAATTTTAGTTTCTTTACCTTAGTTTTGAATTCACTTCTTTTGTGATGAAACTATCAGTTCCAATGACATAACCACTATATTGCATGATAGAACTATCTCTTTTGGTGGTTTTATAAATTACCATGATGAAATAATTATATAAGAAGTGGTTTCATAATAACCATGAAAGTTTCATCATTGATCATGTTGGTTTCATCTTCACCACCAACATAAAGGATTGTAGATATTTTCATGTTTTTCAAATTAGACTCAAAGACTTCAATGTTCACATGTTTTACATTATTTAGTCATGTTTATTTATTTTTTCCTATTGTATTTACCTTATATATGGCCCATTTAAATTCTAACTTCATTTTTATAAAAGAACATATCTCTTATCTCTTCTAAAATTAGTTCAAGCTCTATTTAACTACCATATGCAACCATTTTCTTCCTTCACAAGTATCTCTTTTTCCTTCAATTTTTTGATCTAATATTTGAATTAGATATTGTATATTATTATTATTACATATCCTTATCCTACCTATTTTGATTTTTTAAAGATCTTTGCTTCATTTTATAATCATTTTCATATCAATTTATGAGATTTTGGAGAGAAGAATTCATAAATTGACAACCAATTCTTTACCTTCATGGATCAATCTAGTTACTATTCAACTTATATCTTATTCAATATTGTGTATCTATTTCATTATTTTTCTTATCATCCTCTTTTATAATAGTTTTAATGTTTGTTATTAATCAAAAAATGAGATAGTATACCTAAGGATAATATATTTACAACAAAAATATCTCTACCTTCGCTTGGTCTCACGAATGATTAGGCTGTAGGATTTATTTTCAGTCTTTTATATTTATTCGATTGTATGGGATTGGTTTAATTTTTTAATAGATCATATTCATGTTCATGAAATTTAAAATAAAAATAAAATAAACTCGTATGCTCTCTTTCTTTTGATTCAAAAAAATAACTTATATCTTTTAATTTTTCTTGCACAAAGAAGTTTTCAAAAAGTATTATTCTTACATCAAACCTAGTGTAGATTATAGGAAAAAAAACTCACTTTTAGTGTTATGAACCATACACTTTCAATTTTAAAACAATTATACATTCATGATCATGGTCTCACACATGCACATGAAAACCTATAAAACATGAACAAATCAAAACTTGCATGTTATACTTAGCTTATTTATTTTTCATATTGAATAAGCATGATTTTAAATTTTAAAAAAATCATAAAAATAATAATTTTATTCTTACATTCATTTCAACCTATATCATTTAATTTCAACAAACAATCATTTAAACTCAAAACAAATAGTTTTATAGCTTGCACATGTAAATTAATTTATTAATACGTAGAAGTGTGATTCGTAGGTTTTATATCTAATTCTCATTTGTGTTTTGGAAACTATAATTTCATAGACGTCTCCATCTATTTGAATCCATAAAAAATACAAAAAATAAAGTTTTAATTAGCCTACATATAGGTGAAACCATACATCAAACTAGGAAAGGGTAAAATCAAAACATGAATCCTTAGTCTAGAATTCAGTTTTAGTGTTCAATGAATTGAAATATATTTGAAAAGAACAAAAATAATAGAATTTTATTTAATTTAACTTCAGTTATTTGTATATTTATTTCAAAGTAATTTATTTTTAGAAATTAACATTGTTGTTTTTCCTTAAAAAATATTGTTAAAAACACCCAAAAACACAACCAATTAAGACTTGTCAATATGGATACAATACCAAAGATTTATCATCCACATATATAATATAAAGTAACTATTTTAGACCATTGAATAGAAAATATATATTTTTAATTAATCAATCACATCATTATCATTTCACCTTTCATGACACTTCTAGAGTGACCATACCTTTTTAGAGTTGGTATCTTTCCTAGTGTCATATATCTTGTCCCTAGTAGTAACATTCAAAGTGATAAAAATGGTGATATTAGGAGAAAAATATTTCATTAAACTCCCATCTCACATTTGATAATTGACCAACTTAACATCCTGAATGAATAAGATCATTTGTAGGTATAACCTATTATTATACTTATTCATATATGAGGTTGCCAATACAATGATATTCAAGTCTAAACCTACATAATTATTCTTCTCTTCATCCTTGGACTAACCTCATCATAATTTCATTAAATTAATGTATGAAATTTATTGGGCATATTCATCTTGAATTATTTGATTAGATTCCTAGATTCAGCCAACCTAACTACACCCAATTCAACATACCCAACATCAACTAGGAACTTTGATACATTCTCCTCACCTACATTGAGTAAACTTGAATTTTTGTTTCCCATAAGTTTTAAAATCTCAATGATAAATTTTACATATAAAAAATATTATGATATCATCACAAGCATCATTTTCTACCCCTCATCTAAAACCCCATATAAAAACTTGAGTCTAATCTATTTAATCTTGAGACCCATCCATCCTAATCATTTCTTCATTAACTATCTTGGCCAGACCTTATGAAGTAGAATGTGTAAATTTTAATGTGTCATTTTCATCATATATAGTTTATAATAGATTTCATTTCAAAGGATCAAACACACTAGATAACATGGAGAATACAAAAAGGCTATGCACCAGATCCTTATTCCATTAACTGAGGTTTAAAAGGAAGAGATGGGAATTGGTTTGGATTTATGATAATCCTAATGGATAAATAATAACCCATATAAATTCATTAATGTGTAACAATGGTTTTCCCAACCATAAGGAGTTAATTATACAAAAGGAGTATTTTCCCTTCCCAATGCAATGCAAGGATTAGAGTTTGAATGGTTAATGAGATTTATTATCTTTAGTTAGCATAGTTAATTAATAATGACCCTTAAAAATAGATACAATGAGGGAGTTATTCATTTTTCACCATAGGTGATGATTTACATCAATGCAAATACCATTGTGTAGGCGATGATAAATCTATCAAGAGGAAAATCACTTCAAACTTATAAGAAATAAAATCGTCCCATCCATCTAAAAATTTGGGATAGGAATTCCAAAAAAACCAAAGGATTTCCCATTAAAAAATTTGTTGACACACCAACAAGGTTCCTTTAAGAATGCATCATATACCATTACTAACCAATCACAAAAGGTGTAAAGTAGGTAACAAAGGGCATAATTTATATCGTGTACCATATGATAAAGTTAAAGAAAGAATTTATTTTTCCTAAATTTCTTGCATCAAATCTCAAAATGAATGTGGAAAATCTATTGGCATGTATACCCCAATATTTTAGTACCAAATTTTTACTATTGCTCTATTTTATGCAATGGATTTATCCCAAGGGGGAAATAACTCTTGATTTTGATTATTGGTTAATGAATGTATTATCTATCCTAATATGGCTATGAAATAGATGACACTAGCTACATTTTATAAATTACATGGGATGTTGGTTGTAAATTTAGGGCATGATATAAGTAAATTTATATATGCCTAGGGATGTCATAGATCTATAGAATCCACCAATAGTATGTATTCCCTTATTCACTGGCATTCATATGGCACATGAAGTTCTGCATAAAAATCACTTGGTTGTGTAGAGAGTTCAAATGTTTCAATCCATACCACTAAGAGCTAAGCAACCATAATTTCAACCATAGGCCCAATTTTAGGATAAAAATAGTCATATCCATCGATAATATAAGGGATGTTGTCCAAGTACAAGCAACCTATTTCACACTCAACTCCATTTCTAGCTAATATGACCCATATAATAACACCTTGGATGAGTTATACATGGATTCCCACCATGTTATCCAAGTATGATCTTGATCCATTCACAATCACTCAAAAATAAGTGTATAAGGTGTTGATTGATGATTTTGAAGTATGAAAAAGAGGATCTTTTTTCAAGGTCATTCAAACATGTTAGGTTCAAAACAAATACCCCTATATTATTCTATTCCAAATTCCTCCACCACTAGAATCTATCATAATTGACATGGTGACATAATAGGAATAGGTTAAGCATATAATACAAGCTTTATTTCATGAAGAGGTATTACGTTCTAGGTTGCAAGCATAAGTGGCCACCACCACACAAAATATAAGCACAACATAAGAAATAACACAAGGGACTAAACACAAACTTGAAGACCTAATGACACCTCTATATTTTGAAAGCAATTAATAAGAAGATGAGGTTGAAGCTAGTCCTTTCAAACCATTAGTAATAAAACCCTACACACCAAGATCTACATGACTCTACCCTGCAATCACTAAATGAATCAAGACATTTATAATTTCATTATTTACAAGTGAGGAATCCAAATAAGAGGTTTAAATTTAGGAAACTTTTGTAAAGGCTCACCATAATAAATTATAATTCCACTAGATACAAGACCTAAGAACATTTTTCCTAATCACCAAAATACAACATATATGCAGTGTATTCCTCCTTACACACATCCATCCCATCTAAAAAATCACTCTTCCATTTTCCCCATATATTTCACTATATTCACTTACCTATGTGTAACCCCTCACCATCCTAATCAACCATACCTTTAGGACCAAGAAAAGGAGTAGTCAAATTTTGACACTATGAAGGGAGGGATAAAGTAAAATAAATTGATTGAGGAAAAGGCTCATAAAGAAAATAATAATTTGATCGAATGATAAAATAATATTTTTGAACAAGTTATGAAGTATAAATTAAAGTAAGAGGAGGAAACACAAAATAAGGATGAGGTATAAAAATAATCCTAAGAAGCTAAGTACAGATGACTTCAGGACTAGAGAATGCATGAATAAGTACATAAGAGGGATATATAAGAACAAGCAATAAAGTCACAATTGATAAAGTAGTAAATTAAAAATAATAACAAGAAAATAAAAAAGGAAGTTAAAGATTAGAAGGATAATGAAAAATAATAATAAGAAAAATGAGCAAGCTATGAAATGTATGTAAGTTTAATATGAAACATATGTCCAAGAACATGTAACATTAATCCAAGGTATTCTAGTGCAACACTCATAGAAATAAGGAGTAGAAACAACATAACCAAAATTAGATGAATCATAGTCACAACCTTTGAGAATATCCATGGACCCTAATTCAACACAAGCAAGTTCAAAGATAAAGGGTCACAAAGCTAATAAGACCCCAACAAGTCTTTATGAATGGATTTCTCATATACAATTATGCAATGTATAAATTTCACCCAACTTATAACACATATATGGCATCCAATATAGGCATGTCTGATTTCCTCAACTCAAATCACATTAACTACCAAAGCTCAAGAAGCCACCTTAGATGTTGTGTATCTTCCATTGGAAAAATAAATAAAAGGTGCCATTACCTTTCATACTTTCATTATGAAATAATTCATCTAAGATCTAACAAGATAACAATGGATACAATAAAAAATTATGATTTACATGAGTTCTTCATGAAGGGTAGAAATATAAATGATTATCCCTTCCAATCTTGGTATGGTAATTCCTAGGTGAATAGGTAATGCTAGAATCAAATAAGTTCACTTATTCCATCCCCAAACTCACATAGGACTAGGTAGAAACACAAATACAAAAAATCGAGGCTCAATTATGAAATCTTTTCTTTAATTTTGAGGTAATATTTGAGTTGTTGTAGTAATATAAGTAATTCATGAATACAAGTGTGTACCATGTCAAATTATAATATGTATTCATGCAGTCATAGGATCTCTCTTTCACACCATTACCATAGCAAAACCATCATTTATCACACATAATAATTAGACAAAGAATATACATAATATTTTATTCAATATTACCTCAAAGTGAATATATAATCTACATAGCTTCTCTCTTTATAGGCCTAGAGAAAGTAAAGGAAGTTCCTAATAAATAGGATCAAGATTTTTTTTCATGCAATAATTATTTGTTTCATGAAATCAATATTAGTTGATATGGAATATTTTCACTCACAAAATATTATATGCAAATATTCTCCACATAAAAATTAATTAACTCCCAAACAAGCTTAACTCTTATAGTGGGTGTGAACATGCCCAACACAAAACTAGTTTGGAAATAACCCAAACCACTAAATAGTGTGAACACAACCACTCTAACACCTTCCCTTAAGTACATAATATGGAGAGAAAAAACATAAATTAAATAGACTAAATGGGTCCTAATAACTAGGCCTAATTAGGTGCCCATGCACAAATACAAGGTGTCCCTATGATAACCAATACATATTACCAAAATATATGGATGTTAAATCATTATAACCACCATATCAAAAATGAACTAGTAATCTATGCGAGGCTCACTCAATAAAAATCATTGATAAAAAAACTAGGAAAAGAGAGTCATCATGGATGAAATGTGTCATCACAAGGCACCCAAAAAATAGCAAAACCGTAAAAACATTAGAAAAGAGGAATTATTTTGTAAGGCATCCCAATAATCATGACTCAAAATCTCAACATAATGTTTTGGTAGGTGCACTTAATGGAGATAAGTCCATTGAACAAAAGTGCACTCAACTACCTCCAATAGAAATGTAGTGTGTTAAGGGCTAGAACATGACACTTGAAGTAGTATGTTCACACAACCCTCCCCCATAATGTTTAAATGGTTGTAGTGAATAAAAAAATTGTATGAGTGGGTCAAATTTGTTATCTTGACACTAAAATTTTGACACTAGGATTCACCAGACTAGATGTGCTTTAGAAGGAGAATAAGATCCACCATGAATTTGAAGGAGACTATAAACACCAAAGATATAGATACAAACTATCTCAATAAGGTGTCCATGGTGGTGATGTGATAGTCATGAAATTGAAGAATAAAGTGCTCATCATAGAGCACACATAAATGAAGGATAAAAATCCATGACCCTTAATGCGACTAAAAATGGTCCCATCTAACAAAAAAATCACCAAGTAATGAAAGAAACTATAGAATGATGTCAAATACTTCATCTATGAAATGAGAGATGCATACTCTAAAAAAATGCCTACAAGAGATCATAGAACTAAGGAGCATAAAAATATAGGAGGATTAATGTGTAGTCAAAGAAGTTGAGTGGTGGAGGAAGCTTGCCTATAGAGTCCTCTTAAAGAATGATGTCGACACTGATAATAATGATCATAAATCCATCCTAAATGATAATAAATGGTGGATGAATATGCTTTCATATGAAAGCATGCAAAGTGCAAAATTTTAGAATGTGAAAAATATCTAAGTGTGTGTCAGGTTTATCATGTCTAAAAATTGTAATCTCAGGTTTCTTAGGCCTGAGTGAAAGTGAAATAGAGTACATGTATATCTTAATATCCTCATGAAGAGTAGTGTGAACAAAATATGGAGCTTTGTCATCAAATTATCCCAAAGAAGATGAAATAGCTACTGAATAACCAACGCCATGTTGATCAATCCATTTAATAAATTAGATAGGGGTATAAATTCATTGTAGATGCTTACTAATGCCCACTAGTCTAGTAGTAAGCATCAACTAAAATAATAGGACCAATATGAATAATGGTTTGCTCGATATTTGGTAGATCACATTTTAAAAGTGCATCAACTAGATGTGTTCCAGATTCAATATTACATGATGGACTAGAAATAGAGGCATGACTATCCAAAATATCATTCTAATGTTGCATGTTGCCATTTTTTCTATATGGAGTGAATGAGGGAACCCTTTCTTGAATTGGGGAGAGTATAAATAAATTTTGCTTCACTAATTTCCTGTTCACTTCTTGTAGTGATATAAAATAGGTCTTTATAGAAGGCACATTAAGAGAAAAAATCATAATATCATAATGTGCATTAATATGAGTAGTATAAGGAGATGAAGTTTCTTCTTCTATATCATCAACAAAATATGGTGAAAGTACATCATTATAATAAGAAAAGTCCTCACTAATAAATGGTGGAGATGACAAATGTTTGTTATGTATTTCACTATCAAGAAATACATTTTCATAAATAGGAGAAGATAATGGAGGAACATCAAAAATGTCTCCAATGAAAAAATTCTCAATAAGCAAGGGAGGAAAAATAAGAGGAATAGTTGGAGGTGAAGTGACCTCCCTAAACAATGATGCAATAACATCCCAAGATTCCTTAGGTGGTGTGGCAAGTAGAATGTGATACTTCAAACTATCTAAAAGATGGAGGTGAATGAAATAAATTGTCTCATCTTTCAAGGATGTAAGACATAAAATATATTCCTTATCTATGAAGTTTTTAAGTCATCAAACACAAATCTCCATAAGCCTTTAATCTATAAATTTATATTCATCTTCACCTTCATATTTTTTAGTTGGAGGTATTTAGGGGCCCAATGAATTTGGTGTCCATTTTTGAATTCACAACTAAGGAAACAATAGACCTCACATTTAAAAAACACTAAAAAAAATATAAAACACCTCAAAAAATTATTATAATTACATTTTTATTTACACTTTTTTTCCTCAAATAACACAAAATAAAAAGAAAGAAGCCCTCCCAAAAAATTAAAATGGGCATTGATTACTGTCAAAAATGCATCTGCAATAGTGGCACAAATGTATAATACACACTCAAAATTAAGTACATTAGGCTCAACCAAAAATGTATCAACAAATGAAATTGGAGTATAATAGTAATGAAGGAATAAGAACATGTTTATTTTACCTATGAGAGGGTCTTACCTCTTACCAAATTGAGCCTCACCTATTAATATTTGACACACAAAAAGGGAAAAAAATATATATATTCCAAATGTATAAAATGTACCAAGAATAGCACATAATGAAACCTCTCAAAAAGGTCCCTTTTTTATTTAAAATATATAGCTCCCCTTACATTTAAAAAAAATCCCTCACTTTGAAAAATTGTCCCCACCTTTGCAAAAAAATCAAAAGACTTGTCCACAATATAAAGTCCCCTTTTTTATTAAAAAAATATTTCCCCTTATGTTAGATGAACCCCTAAAAAAAATCTCTTAAAATAATTAACACTAAAAAAGTGTGTATTGGGGGTGTTGGAGGGAATCAACCTTCACGTACACTTTGTGCCTTCACAAAACATTGCCTCCAACTAAGATATCAATCCCACTAAATATATAATCGATAAAACTTATATTTAAAGTTTGAAATTGTTGATTGTTTTTAAAAAAATTAATCCATACATGGGTTGGACTATTTTTTTATTTTGGGAACTATCTTTAACATGAATTGATGAAAATTTATTGGGTTACTCATTTTTTTAATGAGATTGCCTCTAGTGCTTAGAGGATGTAGGATAATAGGATATTCCATGGGTTATGATATTAACCAAGCTGGAGAGTGAGAGGAGTTAGAAACTAAGGTTGAGTTGATGAAGGTTGAGTCCCCATTGATATAAGCCACAAAGGTTTCATGAGATGTCTCTAATCTATTAATGTCATTGGAATAAATCATATTAATGCAAGGATAAAAGATGAGTAGCATCAAGGAATTGAGATCGATGTGCCTTGGGTAAATTTTTGGGATGGTATCTCCTGATGTTGAATGGAATTGAAGGAGAGGAGACATGCAATGGGCAAGCAACTCATCAGTTATTCAATCCAATATCAAACTCATTCAAGCTGAGATAAGATGCAACAAGTGAGATAGGGTTTAAAGTGGAAATGCAAGCTAGTGTTATATCAGACCAATGTAAATTTATATCCCTCAAGTAAAGATCTACAAAATAAATTCAATGTAAAAAATTCTTTTACAACTCCTACAATCTCCTTCTTCAATGCAAATTTGAAACCAATTGTTGGGGAGGATAGCATCCAAATTTTAGGTAAACTCAAGCTTGTAATGTATCTAACCCAAAGGTTATATAATCCATACCAAGAAAACTAATCCATAACTACAAATAATAAATGAAAATTGATGCCAATTGATGGTGAAGAAAGTTGAATTCCATATGACCTTATTAATTTTTTTCATAAAAAAAAAACTACCTAAGGGAATGAACTGGCCTCTTAAATATACCACAAATGCTAATCAGTGGAATTAAATTAAAAATAATCTTATTAAAATTTCAATGAGGTAATCTTGATTTATAAACTAGAATCACATATTCTTGAAACAATGTTAGGAGGTTGAGTAATGGTTATATGGAACAACTATGATACCATGTTAGAGTGTGATATACACTCATTCAACCATAAAATCTCTCTTACACACCATTATAATAGGAAATCTATCATTTTTCACACACAATAACTAGACAAATAATATGCACATCATTATTTATTTAAAGTGAATATATAATTTGCATAACTTCTCTCTCTAGAATTTATATAAAACAAAAAAGTGCCTAATAAATAGGCTCAAGAGTTTATTTCATGTACTAAGTATTTTTTTTTGTAAAAAAAAGTTAGTTGATATGGAATATTTTCACTCACAAAATAGTATGTGAAAATATTTTACATAAAAAATAATTAACTAATTCCAAACAAGCTTAACTCTTATAGTGGGTGTGAACATTACTAACACAAAACCAATTTGGAAATAACTCAAACCACTAACCAATGTGAACACAACCACTCCAAAAAAAATACAAATTTCATGGTAGTTACTTGATTGGAAGGATTTATTTTAAGATGTATGTAAAGATGTCACATCTGAATTGACAAACCCTTTCAATCGAAGTTAATAATTGAAATTCAAGTGTCATTGGTTAAAATGGAAAATGGTCTGCAAGAATCACTATTATTGAGATTTAATGTTATGAGTAAAATGTGAACCTAGGAGTTGGATATGTTTTCAAGCACATTCATAGGGGCATAAACATAACATCATCTATAATGAATGGAATAAATTATATAAGACATAGATCAAAAAACTATAATACACTAGCCATATATTGTAGTTGCAAATGATGATGATATTTAAGTGATCATGGAAACTCAAGCACATCTTTTCATGTTATTCATCATGATCATGAATGAACTGGAAGATTGGACCAATTACAAACATGTTTTTTATAAACCTTATAATTTCAATCTAGAACATCAAGGATGAACCAAAATAGGTCCTACCTGCTAATCTCATCAAGTTATTGTGTTTGAAGAAGGTGAGTCAAGGGCCAAAACTACACATTTTCCCCCACCATGACCTCTTCAATAATAGGATATTATCACAAACAATAAATTATACAACATAATCAATGGCTATGTATACTTCAAAATAAAATACTCTTATATCCACACAATCATTACCACCTCCACCTATAGGAAGGTATTATGGTTTTCACAATATTGATCAAATTTTGGCTCAAAAATAGTTTTATGGGTAGAAATATTTACGAGTGGGCCAATAATGTTGAAATAAATAAATGAAAACGTCGTGGTTACACCACACTATTGAAAACCTATAAAACTTTTTAGGGTGATATAGTACATAGTTTAAAACTTAAAATGATGGATAAGTAGTGCACAAGAAGTGAAAACTAGTAAATGACACTTCAAGCAAAACTAAGGCCAAATCTTATTCACATCATAGTAAGGCATAACTCATAGTAACTACATTATTGATATAAATCTTATGCACATTATTTTTACTCCAACATCATATTTTATCTCAATATGAGACAATGATTTAAGTCTAATAACATGTTAGTAGAATAATGTGATTAATGTTTCCCTTTTGGCAAATCAAGTTGTAAACTCCTGTCTAAAAATAATCAATGTACATGTATTGTCAAAACTAATCATCTGGAGGGTAGGAAGAGGGACAAATTTCTTAGATAATATGGTCCAATCAATGGCTTGGTATTCTAAAAATATCTATAAGTGAGCAAACCCCTTCTTAATAAAGGTTATAGATGAATTATTGGTAATAAAGAATCTATAGGTTTTTAGGAAGACCCTTGGTTGATGTTGACCCCATTGTCTTCTAACTACCCTTGGTTAGTATTGGGGAATGTTTTTAGGAATTAGGTGGACCACAAAGTAAGGGACTATTGGGTCCTTTATAAAGGGTTTTAAACATAAAAGATACTCAATTTAGAGAATGTCAACCATTAAATATAGGATCACCTTGATTGTTTAAATTTTTCCTTGCAATAATTATACATTCTTATATTTCTAAAGGAACATTTGGTACCCGAAGGAATACTTGTAGTAGATAACTTCATAGTTGATTTTGTATCTGACATATAGTCACAACAGATATGATAGCAGGTATATATGGTAGTTGGTTTATATCTTAGTATGCAATAAAGTTGCCATTCACCATAAATAATATCACAATATTTTGTAGATCACCATTTCTACAAGTAAAGCTCCAACCAAACAATATTCCAATCAATATTCACAATACTATTTTCTTGTTTAAAATATAATACTTCACCATATTCCATAGTGCAAGCCTAATAAATGCAAAAAACATAGTCCTTTTCTTCATCCATTTGTAATTTATAGAAAGGGAATAATTTGCAATCCAAAATATATAAAATGTAGTCCATTTGCAGTTTACTTCTTTGCAGTCTACATTATGTAGCGCAACCTAGTATATTAAAATGTAGATCCAACATAGACCATTCAAAATGAAGTTGATAGATCCAGGGTTGAAGCATAATACTATGTCCCACTTTTTGGTATGAAGGGGACAACAAAAAATGAAAATCTAAAAATTTCTCAATTTGTATAGATAATAGTGACTTAACCATATAAAATATGAAAATGGTGTAAAATAATGAAATGCTTTATTTAAAGTGCAGATTACATTTATTATTTTTTTGAAAAAATATAAATAGATTTTTTAATACCTAAATACACAATGTGTATGTTTTGTGTACAAAAAGTTTTATTGAGTACTTGATTTCTCCTCATAATTTTCTCAAAAACATAATTTTCTCAATATTTTTTTCAAAGAGGTCTTAGAAACATAGACGTAGTGCAAGATTATTTTTTTACAATTTTTTGATTGAAAAATATTTTTTATTAATTTTTTAATGGTCAAGGCAAGGAATATCATAGCTTATGTCTTCTCACAATATGTGTGTGTGTGTGTGTGTGTGTGTGTGTGTGTGTGTGTGTGTGTGTGTGTGTGTGTGTGTGTGTGTGTGTGTGTGTGTGTGTGTGTGTGTGTCAAAATAGACTAAATTTTTCACCATTAGAACAAGGACATTAAAGTTGAGCGCATTGATATTTTTCAAAAAAAAATTGCCATAGTCTCCTATTTTTCCTAGTGCCTCAAATCTATGGTACTTTATTTTATAAATAATCATAATTTTCTAAATAAATATTAAATATTATTAAAATTTAAAAAAAATCATATTATTAGAAAGCTTGTAAAAATACCTATTTATATATAGAGCCACATGTTTTTTTTTATTTTTTCATCCTAATATGTGGCATCTAAAATGGCAATTAGAGGCTAATAGTGGCTTTCCACTTCAATGGATGAGTATTTCATGCCACATGGGGTTCAAAAAAAGTGGGATAGAATAAAGGGGGTTCGTTCAAACCCCCTTCATTCTAACCCCTTTCATTTGAACCCACCCAAATATCATTCAAATTAATAAAAAAATTAATCAAATGCTAAAGTAAACCTTTGACCCCCTTCATTCGAAGGGAGTTCATTCAAAGTGGGTTCATTAGAACTCCCTTAAAAAAGTATACGTGGGGGTTTGAATGAAGGGACTTCAAATGAACCCCCTTCGAATGAAGGAGGTTTGTTCAAACCCCAATTTTTTTTAGCTTTGGATGCACTTGGCTACCAAGTGGGACTCACTTATGTGTCATAGCCCTCTAGTTTAGATAAATCATGTCATTATATTTTGTAGATAGTCAAAAAGGGAAGTAATTATTACTTTATGAAGGCCACACATATACATTGGTATGCAAGAATCAAATAAAATGCATCTGGAGATGCATGAAATATGCCAACAAGCCAATAAAATATAGAGGATGTGCTCATATAAAGCTAGATAATGTTACAGTCACCCAAAAACACAATCACATTAAAAACATTGAAAAGGTAGAAGCCAAATAAATAATTAGAAATATGAAAGAGCAAGCATTTACAAGTGTTGAAATCCCAAAACATATTGTTGCTAAAAATGTGGCCATGGCATCAAATGCAGTTGCAGGTCAACTCCCTCCAATTACAAATATTAAAAGAATAATTTGTTATACCATAAGAGAAAAAATAGATCTTAATTCATCATCTCTAGAAATAATATAAATACCAGAGAATTTCAAGAAAACTGTGGCTGGTGAAGATTTATTAGTGTTTGGTAATGGCCCTATAAAATATTGTATCATAATTTTTGGTACATAAAAAATGCTGGAAGCAATGGCTGCCACTCTAGATTGGTTTACAAATGGCACATTCAAATGTACTCCACCACTATTTGATCATATATACACCATCTATTTTGAATAATCATATAGTGATACCTATGATATACACTCTAATGACAAACCAAAAAAATAAAATATACAAGAGAGTTCTCAAAGCCTTGAAAGACATCTAAAACAAGCAACTCTCATGATAGACTTTGAAACAACTAAAATTAAAGCATTTCAATTTACCTTCACTAATAGTATTCAACGAGGATGTTTCTTACACCTTACTCAATGCCTTTGGTAAAAAATCCAAGTAGAAGGGATCCAGAAACTATATGAAAGAGATTCAAATTTTGCACTCCAAATCCACCAATTAGCTGCACGAGCATAAGTTATAGTAGATTAAATGCCCAAAACATTCCAAGAATTATGTAAATCTACATACTATAAACCTAATGGGCTAAATGGATAAATAAAAAGTGAGCTTCAAGAAGTTGTCAAGTACTATGAGAACACTTGGATTGGTTAGATAATTGATCATAAAAACCAAAGAAGAGGTAGATTTGCAATTGACATATGGAATTATTATGAAGTTGTTTCCACTAGTCTACCGCACACTAATAATTCCATAGAAGGGTGGTATAGAGGATTCAATAAGATCCTTATATGCCAACACCCAAAACTCTTAAACTTTATAAAATCTCTACAAGAGGAACATAGCCTCATCGATGTCACCATGGAATAGTATGAAGTAGGATTTGAAGGACCCCCATAGAAGAAAAAATATAGGGACACTACTATGAAAATAGAAAGATTAGTAGCAATTTATTCACCAAATAATCACTTGGAATATTTATGAGGCATCGTACACAACTTTCAATTACAACTCTAAATTCATGAAGTTTATTTTTTATCTATTTATTTTTTTGCAAATATGGTGTATTATGATTCTCACTACATTTAAGCTATATTCTCAATTTCGATATGTTTTTTACTTTCTACATTTTATCTTGCAATGTTATGTCTCTAATACATTTTCTCTTACTATGTTTTCTCCCACTACATTTTCTTCTACTACATTTTCACCACTATGTTATCACATAAAGCCAAAGATTCTCTTGTTTGATGCTAAGAAGAGTGGTTCCTACTTGGTCAAATCAAGGTATCTCAAAGAGTTAGACCACCCTATATGTGGTTCTTACTAGTTGGAGTTATGGATAAGGATCTTACTCCAAAAGTCAATGTATTTTTAAAGCTTATAGGTCAGAATAAATTCCTTAACATTAAAAATCTCTCAAAAATAGGTATCACCATCCCTAAAAAATGTGTTATATGTAAGAAATATGCTAAGACCACCAATATCCTCTTGTTAGGCTACCCCTTTGCCTCTAAAGTGATGGATATTCTACTTCAACAATTTAAAGTTAGTTGGGTTAGATCATATTACATCTTAGATATAATCTAATAATGGGTCCCTCCCTGGAAGACTCCCACCCTTAGATTTTTGTGTAAAATTTGCACTTCCTCATTTATTTTGGAAAATATGGAATATGAGGAATGTTATTATTTTTTAGAACACCAAGCCTAATATAAAAACAATGGCCAATCATTTGTTCTCTAATATTATGGAAAATTGGAGACATTTAATTCTCAAGGAGGATTATCAACCATTTGAGGAGAACTTAGTTATTCTATAAAATTGAAATCTTAACCTCCCTAAAATGGTATTTGAAAAACTAGATAGAAGTGAAATTATATGGAGAAGTCCTCCTAGTTGGCTAAAAATTAATTTTGAGGGAGCTTCAAAATTCAAACTAGGTTTAGTTGGGGGTGGAATCACTAGATACTTTCTAAGGGAAGATGGTGGTAGCCTATGTAGGCCCTATGGGTTTCCAAACCAGTCACATAGATTAAGATAAGGCTATAATCTGAGACATTCAATTGGCTTCATTCTTGAACATTGATAAATTAGTAGTTGAAGGAAATTCTCTCAACATCATTAATTGACTATTAAACAAATCCAAAGCTTTATGGACTATCAGATAAATTATGAAGGATGCCAAATTACTACTATCTAGGTTCTCAAAATTTTCTTACATTCATACCTTTAGAGAAAGAAACAAGGTTGATGACATGTTCACCAATATGTGCATTACCACCATCAACTTTTCCCAATTGTACTCAAATCTCATTTTAGCCCATATTCTCACAATCACAAAAAGGGAAGTTGATGAATCATACACCTAAGTTGAGAAACTAGTCTAGGCTACTCTGACATGTCATCTTTGATCCAATTGGTAACTTGTCCTTGTGAATGATGATGCATACCATTTTAGAGCATGGTAATTGGATTAGGGGTAATTATAATCATCATTATTCTAATATCTTAATCAATCTCAAAGTAATTACCACTCGTGCTAGGTGAGGTGTTCCTAATTATTTTTTTGAGAGTCTGCATTATATTTTATCCCTTCATCCTGACTCTTGCTTTGGAAATAAACTCAAATATGAATGGTGATAGAGATAAAAGAGAGATAAATTCCTATTATTATATCATGAAATACCATACAATGTGGAGGTTGTTGAAAAAATGTGGGCTCAAAGTGTTGATGTAGCATATTTTAGGATTGGATCATGTAATTTCTAAAGATTTCACTTATGGTTGGAAGGAGAGGAAAGCTAGAATGAAGAATATCAAGATAAAAATCATAAAGGAGATAATTGGGTTTATTTTAGGGATGTTGTGTAATGGTGAAAAAATATTTAATAATAAAATTAGAAAGCAAGAATTTCTAAGGATTTTTTTTTGGATTGAAGACAAAGTGATCATAGAAGAAAAAATTTATCCTAGAAATGAACTTCTCATGACATGATTTAGGGTTTATTTGTAGGTGATGAAGTATTTTATTCTTGAAATCAAGGTCAACACTCTCTACTTGCACCACTTTTTCCTTCTGATCCATTTCAGGGGCCATATCATTAGCATTCCTTTTTTCTTCTTCAATTCACTAAAATTTTATATTATATCCTACTAATCAAATCCAAAAAAAAAAACCATTTTACATGAAGGTTTAATTTTTCTAATTTTAACTTAAGGTAGCTCTTTGTGGGGTTTGAAAGTCCCTATTATTGAAGATGTTATTTATGTCAATGATTCCCTAATCACTATCATCCAAATACTACTTTTAAGTGATTACATTTGCCCCCCTTTATGCTATAAAAGTAGAAAAGTGAAATGACTAGTATAAAGGGAAAAAAAAGTGTGCCTAGACTTACCTTAGAATTGAAGACCATGTAGTTGAGTTTGACTGTGTGAATCTAGGTCTATATATGTGGAACATGATCCAAAGTAATGACCTATAATAAAACATGCAAAAATTAGTCCTTTCTTAAGAGATGATAAAAATCAAAAGACTATGCTGAATAAAATAACTAAGTAAAGTTGAGTAAAGAGAGAGGAAAGGAAAAAATACACCTCATTGGGTATGCAAACCAATGCATGAACTTGGTGGAAAACCATGTGTGTGAGTATACGTAATGATCATATCATTAAATATATTGTATTAAGCTAATGGTTTACTCAATCCTCATATGGGTGGCTCAATAACTCAATCCAATTTTGATTCCATCACTTCCCACCCTTGATCATTGGATCCTAATCTATGAATAGCTTGGATAATATTGTAAGTGTGTCTAACCCTCTCATGTCGGTGGCTCAATAAATTTAGTAGGTCATGAATCCATCATTTCCCACTCATGTGAAGTATATGCATTGATAACTAAATTACATAAAGTTTTCAAAGTATATAACTAAGTAAATATAACTATGTATTTTAGTTCTATGACCACTCAGGTATATTAGGCAGCTCTAGGCCACTTGGGAATGCCAATCACTATAGATAGAACTAAGTGTAAATCTGGTGACAACTTAAAATGTGATAGAAAGTGTATACAACATAGATAATGACATGGAGTTTGTTATTCTAATTGATTAAATTATGTGCAACTAAGTATATGGAAACTATGTTGTCACACACATACCCCCAATTTGGTATCTAAGTATACTGAATCTAAATTGAGTATGTGATAACTGAATTTGTGTAATTGAACTAAACATGAAAGTGATCATGCCACACATGATGCCCCCAAATCTGATCAACTGGTATGAATATGAGTTGAAATGAATGTATTTGAGTAAATTTTGAACATAACTATCAAACATGTAACTATATCTTGAAAATTTATACTATATCTAGTGTACAGGTCTGACTAATCTAGATTGTCTTGAATTTGGGGCTACTATATAGTAGTGCCATGTAGTGGATAGTATTACCCCATGGAACTAGTGTCCTAATATGGACACTAATTTCTATTTATTTGAAATCTAGGTGAGATGAATTATTTTTTGAGTCTATATTTCTTCTTGTGTCTTCCTTATGTCTAATATTTAAAATTGATCATGTGTGCTACAATTTATCTATGAATGGCAAAGTAGGATCCTAGTCTCTGTGACAAACCCGTATGAATGCTCCCTCTTTTGAGGGTATTTGTGAAACTTATGTAATAACTATCCTCAAAAAAATTCGCTTTGCAAAATGTGGTATCTAGAGCATGTTCATGATATTCTAATATAATTTGAAAACATAACATTAGTATATAAAAGTATTTGAGCATGAGTAAATAATGTAATATGTATGTTGTAATCTATAATTGCACAAGGGTTTCAAGATATATGTAATCAATGTGTATAGCAACAAATTTGAGTAACTATCTAAGGGGATAGGGCATGATGTCAATCATGGTACCCAAGTAGGAAGGGTAGATGCATGAGGTTCTCATGGCATCAAAAGTTGGTGTGTATGAAATAATAAAATACAAGTGTGATGGTGAAGAAGCAAATAGAAAAGTATAAATATAAATACATGAGGCACACAAAGGTAGGCCCCTTGGCCACAAAGCATGGGATGTGGGCACATGTCACTAAATCTGACACTAAATACATACAAGTACATGTTTAAATGTCCACATATGTAATCAATAATCAATTTGGCTAGATCCACATAAAATAAAATGTTGAAATGTATGCATATAGAAAGTAGGAAATCACACACAAGGGACATGGGCACATGTCCAAGGCATACAAATGAGAAGTGTCATAGATCCAAATAAAAATGGCATATTCAAATTCCCTCAAACATAGAAGAAGCATAGGAAACACAATCAAGTTTAATCTAGGAAAAACTAGAAATAAAAGCATGTAGAACTGTTTAACATAAAGATATGTAAATCCTAGGATGTACACATGCTGAGTTGAATAAGTGATAGTAAAAAAATATATAATTAATGAGTATCAATGATAAATATCAAGATGTATCAATATGTAAACTAGAATGTATAATATGTAAAGATATAACCTAGTAGTGGAAATAATGTATGAGATGCCCTCAAGTAGGTAGATGTATTAAATGTATAAACCTAGATCGGTGTATATGCCCTCAGTGGGTAGATAATAGTTAGTCTCAATTAGTGTAGTGGATTGGGGTCTTGTATGTAATCTATAATAACTTGGCAAGTACAAGTGAAACATATCTATATGATGAAATTAACTATACTAAGATAAATATCAATATGTAATATCTGGTAAGTAGTAGAAATGTAAACATAGCAATGCATACATTCTGTAAATTTTGTGTTTTTGAAATATTAAAAAGCTTTTGTATTTTGACATGTTATATTATTTTTGTGTTTCCTAGATATAAGCTATGTATAATTAAATGAAAATAAAATATGTACAAGGAGTGAGAGAGAGAAGTAAGTATGTACAAGAGTAGGAACCATACTAACCAATGAGTCTCATGGGAGACTCACTATCATGGTGGCCTTTGTCAAAGATCATAATGATAATTTCTCATGCAGTGTGATTGATATGCTATAGTTGAATGTTATTGCAGTAGAAATTTGAGTAATTTTCATCATCAAAATCATAATAACCTGGTGTGTTAGAGGGAACTAACTCATACTATGGATTTGACCTTTATGAATTATGCTTTGGCATATTGATTGTGATTTTTCACTTTGAAACTATATTTATTGTAGGCATATGGTGTTGTGGAGGCTCTTTTGTTAGAAAACTTTTTTCGAGAATGCTTGTTTGTTGAGCATGATTTTGAATTTACAATTGAATTTATTGTTTTTTATGTAACATGTCCTATGTAGATATCTATATGTTTTTCCTTGATAAATTATATCTATGACTGATGTGTTGTAGGATGTTCAATAAATCCCAAACCCTATTGACCAATGTTATCAACTGTTATGATAGGAGAAGTGATGCCTTGGGCCTATTTGTCCAAACCTTAACCATGATAATCATACTAGTATAAATACTTTTGACCAAACCCATACCATATTGAATGTTTAGCCTTATTTTAGAGAGGTATAATTATTTTATTTATATGTTCTTATTATATTATTTCTTCATCTAATTGTGTTTTTAAACCTTGTGTTTTTCTGAGTTATGTTTTGGTAACCATTTTTGTACTATTTTTGAATTTGACCCTTTTTAAATTAATAAATGTGCCATTATTTGTTGTGTGGATAAAGTGCCACTATGTTAGTCCTATGTATTTATTATCTATTTTATTTGTCTTTTAAATGATAAACATTAATTAGTGTGATGCCTATACATTTTATGATATGCACAAAAATATATGGATCTCCTCATTGGGTATAGAGGAGGGAGATTAATCAGCTAAACTTTAATCATGTCCCTTATTATCTCACTTGAACTATTATTTGAACTTTGAATTATTTTTTAATCACTAGTTGTATGTGTACTTTTTTATGATTTCATTTTTTGATATGTAACATTATTTGCCATGAATTGACTAGTTGAAGATGTATAAACATGATTTACACTATTGTGCCTTGGAAGCCTTTGTTTTGTAAATTGTTTTTCCAATGTTGTAATCTATTCATGTAGTATTTGATTTTTATGTTTTAAACCTATAATTATCTTATTCATAATGATAAGTTGATCACATAGATTTTCACAAGTTCAAACCCTACGTATTTCCACTTGAACATGTAGGAGCACACTTTGCAAGGAAGAGGTGTGAATAGGCTGAGTAGAGGGAATAGTGACATTGGTATAGGTTACTTCATCTCATGGATGAATGATAACATGAACCTGATTAGAGGTAAAGTATCTATCACCCTCATAGATATGAGAAGGAGAAGGAAATTCTTTCATGGGCATAAGATATGACACTAAAATCTGAAACATAGTTATTAGCTTATGTGCTAAATCCTCTATGTGTGTATAGGTTTGCTTGTTAATGGAATTCCATATAGGATAAAGATAAAATTCTCTGAGATATTACATATATTTAAATTGATATAAAGCATCATATATACATGTGTTTATGTCTTTTCTAAATTTATTCTGAATTAAAGGGAACAAACATGTAAATGAAAGTATTAAAATTTGCAACAATAAGTGATTGATTTCTCTAGTCATTATGATCATGATTATATGAATTAGAATATATTTGAATCTAAAATACAATTTTTGGAAATAAAATTTGAGTATAATTAGAAAAGGATACAAACCCTAACTGTGTCTAGGGTTAGGGTTTTTTTGAATCTAGGGTTTATTTCTAAAAAAATTAAATTATATTCAAATAAATTGAAACCATAAGATGAAATTAATTTAATTATCTAGGTTATTTTTAAAAATTATAAAATTAGAAGTATTCATCCCTAATTTATTGCACAAAAAATTATATTAATTAAAACTAGTGTTTGAAGCAATAATCTAAGTTGGGTTCACTAAATGATTTAAGCTTTTTAGGGTTTAACTATGTAAATCCTATGTTAGATCAGGGTTGAGATGTCTAAATCAATTAAATAATATGTAATTATTAAGTACTATTTTTTTTGGATTTTGACCTTTTTTGACTTTTTAAAAATACTAATAAATATGCTAGAATAGAAACTTATCTATAAAGTGACTATCATAAATGATCTAAGTTATGAATAGTTCTGAGTGTTGTCAATAGTATTCTAGGATCTATTTAGTCATTGGATAGTAGTGTCCCACCTAAATATCAATGACATGTTATTGTAGTGTCCTTAAAGTGGCACTGGTGTCCTCTTTGTAAGACTGTTCCTATTTTCTAGGATCACTTACACCTTTGCTTTTAGGTCATGTTCCTACATGCATGAAATTTTTAACTCTATGTTGTGCTTGGAAAACTTGATTTAGTGTGAAAACCCTAATACTCCTTATAAGTATGGATGATAAATAATTATGTGTTGATTATTAGGATAGGCTGACCTCCTCAACACTCCACTATGAAGAGAGTTGCCTATATACCAATACTCTGAAGTGGGATCAAGCCCGACATAGTTTTCTCATCTACTACTCAATATAAGTGCATTAGAATGCTAGAATAAGAGTAGACTTATATTCCTTGAATGTGATTAAGATTTGAGATTTTTAGAAACTAGGCTCAAATTTGTTGTAGATGGTAGTATGCATAAGTAGGATAGAATAGGGATCAAATACCTTAATTTTTCTCAAATTTTCTTTGTTTTAAATGTGATTTTGCATCTATTTTCCATCTAGTCAATAAAGGTCAAATAGACTTGTATTTATAGAGATATGTAACTTGTGTAGATAATAAAATATGCTTAGGCTAACTTATGAGGGGTACACATTTGTAAAATTATTTGTTTCATAGATTTAGGTCAAAGGATAATAGTTCCTAGTTGGGGACACTAGCTCCATGTGGTTGTAGTGTCCTAAATGTGGTGTTAATGTCCACTTGGTAGACTATTGGGCAAACTAGATTGGGATCTAAGAAATCTATTCTAGGATTGTGTTTTGGCTGATTATAACTATTTTTTATGTACAAAATGACTAAAAAGGTGTGGTGAAGGGTCTAATATAGGGCTAGGGATAAGCTAGGAATAGGCTAACTCAAGAAACACTATTAGCATCCAAATACCACTTTTAGGTGATTACACAAAGCAAAATGTATCCCATCCCTAATTGGATCATGGATAATCAAACTTATGAAGGTATAGGTTTGGGGGTAAATCAACAAGGTATTCTTTATCCAATTTCCATAACCAAGTATAAGGTAACTCATAATATTGGTTTTAAACCACTTGGGGGTGACCTTTCATAATGTATTTATTTTCTTACACTCACGATAAGTGATGATGATGTTGATAACAATGTAGAGTCTAATTATAGTATATATAAGGATTTAGTTAAAACTAACCTATTTAACCCTCATTCCATATGTACCATCATGCATATCTTTCATCCTTACCCAATTTTCCTTCATCATCCATAACTCATCTATTTGGACTAATAATAATTCATAATATTGATTGACAAGTTCAAAAATGATAAGGCTATTTACAATTTTCTAGGCCTAAGAGACCCTATTTTGCTTGGATATCATAATCAAGGTTTATATATCAGATTGGATACTACTACCTATATTATAGAGTGGGTGAAATTATTTTTCCAAAAATAAAAAAATGAAACATTAAGGACCAAAAGTGGAAACCTCTTTGAGGTTCTTTTCGACTAGGTTAAAAGTAAAGAAAAAGGCTAGTCTCTTGGTAAAAACTTGTTTTAAGCACCATTAGATGGGGATTTTCACCCTTATTCCAATGAATATTAGTATTACACCAATTCTAAAATCATATTTGGGTCTAAAATTAGTGAAGAAGAAGAATTAGCCTTTGAAAATATTATCCAAAAAATGTCTGGAGGTATTTGTTGCATGGCCCTTACCACCATTGGACAATTTTGATTCATCATATTTAGGGGAATTTGATGAGCCAAACAAACCATAGGAATTTTATATTTCCAACTAATTTACATCTTCCTTGATTCTCCTATAATATATTTTTACACTTCCTATGGAGGATAATTATGAGGTCAACATTAAAACACCAATTGATCCAAAGTGGATCAAACTAGGTGCATCCCTCATTGAGGAGGAGCATGAAGTAATTAAATATATCCTTAGGGATTTCATTGACATTTTTTCATGTATTTATTCCAACATTATAGGCTTGGACCCCACCATATTTTTACATCATCTTATTATACATCTTGATGCCAAGCTAGTCAAGTAAAAACTGATTAAAATGCATCCTTGCATTATCATCTTAATCAAGAAATAATTGGATAACTCTTATACTTAGGATGCATTCACCTTATTTATTACTTGAAGTGGATGTCTAATTGTGCTAGTTATTAAAAATATAGAAGGCATTGGATTGTGCACTAATTTATGTGACATTAACAAGGCCTACCCAAAGGATGACATTCCTTTACTAAATATCAACATGATTGTTGAATCCATAGATGGGTATAAAATTATTTCCCTAAAATATGGTTTTTAGGATAAAATAAAATCATAAATTCACCAAAGTACCAACATAAGACAATATTTACCATTCCTTAGCTAATGTTTCGCTATCAAGTAATGCCTTTTGATCTCAAGAATGTAGGAGAAATGTACCAATAGGTCGTGATGATAATTTTTCATGATATTATGCATGATATATTCAAGGAATATGTTTATGAAATCTTGGGTTAAACCACTACCCATTATAAACATCTAATTATGATTCAAAATATCTTTAAATAAATTTGGGTGTAAAAGGTCACACACAATCCTAAAAAGTGCATCTTTAGCATAACTATTGACAAATTTCTAGGCTTTATTTTATCTCATAGGGGAATTAAAGTAAATCCATATAAATTCAAGGAAATTATAAAGATGTTGACATCTAATTTTAATCAACTCTATAGTTTACAGGGCAAGATACAATCAATCAAACGCTTCGTATCAAAATTGGCTAAAAAGTGTCATCTATTTACCCATTTAATAAAGAAGGGCACTATTTTTTATGGAATATATATTTATATAAGGCCTTCAAAAAATTGAAAAAATGTTTAGCCAATCTTCCTATTTTATTTCCACATATGCCAGACAATCCATTGTTACTTTACCTCTCTACAACTAAAAATGCCTTAGGGTAACTTTCAGCCTAGCATGATGAAAAGGGGAGATAACATGATGTATATTACGTAAAATAGACATTGGTAATGTATGACCAAAATTATATGTTGATTGAGAAATCTTGTTTATATATGAACTTTATAGCATAGAAGTTGCATCATTACATGTTAAATAATAAGACCATTGTCATTGTTAAAGTAGATCCACTCAAGTATCTGCTTTCAAAAATATCTTTATAGGGTTGTATGGCTAAATGGATTATGATTCTAAGTGAGTTTAATATTGAATATGATAACCAAAAGGCCATCAAGGGATATATAATCACCAACTAGCTTGCCAAAGCTCCTATTACTAACACTCAACCACTCATATTTGGGTTTTTGAATGAGTCTATCATGGCCATAATAGAAACACCTCCTAAAGAGCAGCAATGAAAACTTTATTTTGATGGTTCTTTCAATCTCATGGGTCATGAGTAATATTGTTATTCATAACACCATAGGGGGATCTCATTCCTAAGTCCTTTTGTATCATCATTTCTTATACCAATAATATGACTAAATAGAATTAACTCATCACAAGGCTTTGTTTGGTGATATAGTGGAACATGCAACATCTATTAGTTTATGGAGATTCATAACTTATCATTAATTAAGTCATATACCAATTCTAGACTAAGGAAAAATAACTTATACCTTATAAATCCATGGTGGACACTCTCAAATAATAGTTTGCCCACCTTTAGTTTGAATAAATACCTCAAGACAATAATAAAACAATAGATGCCATGGATAAAATTGGTTTTATGATATGCATCATAGATAAGGCAAGAGATTATTAGTTCCTTGTTGAACATATTCTAATTCCTACTCATGAGCCCTCAACCATTGAGATGACCTATGGTATTATTTGTCCTAGTTCTACCTAAAATTTTGAACCATATAATTACCTTCATTACCAATTCCCTTACCAGACCTTTTCCATAAATAATAAAATTCCTTCACCCACTAAGCCTCTCATTATACCTTACTTAGACCTTTGATCTATCATATAATATTTAATGGAACTCTATGTTGCAATTTAGCCTCGATAGAATCTAGACTAGCATTGAGGGAAGTTCACAAAGGGGTTTGTGGGGCCCACACTAATGTGGCCATATTTTCCAAAAATATACTATGTATTGGTTATTATTGGTTGACCATGGAAACATATGAATATACTTATATTAAAAGGTGAAAATAAAATTAGAAGCATGATAATTCGATACATATTCTAGCCTGCTCAAGCCAATGACTATGCCATGGCCATTTTCAATGTAAGGACTCATCCTCATAGGAAATATTAACCCTACCTCTTAATATGGCCATAAAAATATCCTTACCACCACTGATTACTTCACTAAGTGGGTGGAAGACATTACCCTCACTTACATGATAAGCAAACAAATATCCAAAAAAAAATCAATCACCTCATCTTTTGCTATAGTATCCCCTTCAACATTATATCTAATAATGGAAATTCATTTAAGAACAAGGATGTCAAAGCCCTTTATTCTAAATATAATATTACCCAACATTTTTCCATTGCATATTACCTATAAGGTAATGACCAATTAGAGGCATCTAACAACACCATTATCAAGATTCTTAAGAATATCATCAATGATGTTGGTCATGATTGGCATTTATAATTCTTTCACACCCTATGGGCTTACTGAACTAATTTCCATATTCCAATAGGAACCACACCCTATTCCCTAGTTTATGTAACTAAGGCCATTCTTCATGTTGATGTTGAGTTGACTTTTATATGCATTTCATTGACACATATCATTGATGATGAGGATTATAGAGTATCTCATCTACAAGAGCTAAAACTACTAGACAAAAAACACATAACCACTTTAAATAGTCTTAAAGCATACCAAAATCAATTACATTGTCAATATAATAGGCATGTGAAATATAGATAATTCAATCTTGATGATCTTGTAATTAAAGAAAACCAAAAAAACACCAATGTTGAATGCAATAAAAATGGCAAGTTCAAGCCTAATTGGTTGGGACCTTATGTGATTGTTGATAACTATGGCTCTGGAACATACAGGTTGGGTACACTAGAAAGAGATGAACTAGACAAACTAATGAAAATAATACATCTCAAGCACTTTTTCATTTGATTGACCTAAGGTATTGTTTATGAGGATCATTTAAGTTGTGTTGTAACATCACCCTATTTTTATCATATTAAATACCTTTTCCTCCAGTATCTTCTCTATTGGCCAATTTTTTTTTACCTCCCATATTACCATTTTGACCTTGGTTTTGATTCATTGATGCTAAAAACACATTCAACATTTGATTCAATGTAATTTCAATGGTTGTTTCAATCTTATGACTCATTGATTACATTCATTTATAAAGGGGTAGTATGATAGTGGTTTGGCAATTGTATCACTAATTTTATCAATCATTCTATATAACTTACCTATGTTTTTATTCATTATATCCTAGGGGAAACCTATCTATGTCATTATCTCCTATAGCCTAAGAGCAACCTTTTTAGCATGCCTTGCCTTGCCATTATTTTATATCCTACCATTTGCTTATTCGTGAACATATTTTTACTTAGTTGGATTCCTCATTTTAGGGTATATTACATTTTCTTGATGTCCATTTAGACTATTACTATTTTAGGGCTTATCATCATTATGTGTTTTGAGGTTAGCTCAGCCACCTTTAGTCCTACACTCTCACCATTTTGTGATCAATTTAATCCATGTTCTCACCATTTTATGAGTAATTTAAGAAACACTCTCATAATTTTACAAGTAACTTAAGAAACTCTCTCCATTTTTTGAGTTAACCCATTATGTATCTTATAGTTATCCATTGAGTTTAGATGCCTAAAAGAGTCCCAAAAATAGATAAATACACCACAAACCTCTTAAACAAGCCTCCAACATTAGGCCATTCAGATTGTGTCCATGCTACTCAAGATGTACATCTCTTAGTCGGTAGGTATAATTGAAGCTTTCACATAGGTCACATCATGACCATTTCTATTTTCTTGTTCCATTTTCCTATAGTGTTCTCTCATATTTTTTGGAGAAATACATCAACCTGAGATCTGCACAGACTATGTAGGTAGCACCTAGATTCATGGGACATCTCAGGTCAACTCGAATAGTCTTAGTGATTGATTTAATTCACCAATTTTATGGATCTTTTTTACTTATGGGTTTTTTAATAAAACACTCTTTCCATTTCATGAGTCATTTATGCTCTCTCCATTTTATGAGTAATTTAAGTAACACTCTCATCATTTTATGAGTCATTTTCACTCTATTATTTTCGAGTCCATTCCTAATTTCCTCTATGATAAATTTATTTTACTTGTCATCAATTTTTTTATTTTTCCACATCTTGATAGAACTACATTCGACCTAAAATCCATATTGGAACTCATTTCCATGGGACTATGTAGGCAGTGTCTAATTCCCTAGTGCATTTGGAAATAACTCAGCTACCCCTTCTTTATTAGTATATTCCCCCTTCTTATGCCATCATACATGTGTCATTTTTATCTATAGCCTAAGAGAAACCTTTTTCCAATCGCAAAACTTCTATTATGCATGCACAAATGGTGTCAGTAAGTAATTAATTCATTGCTTTTATGTATTATGTTTATTTATTACATATGCCTTAGATTAATTATTTATTTCATGCACCTTGGATTAACTTGTCTATTGGTTTTATGTTTGTTTTTTTAGTTTTGTGTGTCTAAGACAATTAGTTTACACTTAAGTCTTTCTTACAACTTGGGCTTGAGTTATTTACTTTTTTAATTTAAATTATGTTTTTATGACTCCCTTCCCCTCAATTATTGTAGGATTATTACATTTTATTTTTACTTGAGTCTTGATTATGCATATCTTGTACTTAAGTTCTAAGTATTTGTATTCATTTTTACACTTAGTTTATTGCATTATATTCACTTGGGACTTGATTTTTCATATCTTCCACCTAAGTGGTTTATTTGTATTTAAATTATTCCATGCTTAGGATACACATTATTATTATAGTTTTCTATAACTATGATGCATAATATCATACACTACAACAAAAATTATGCCAAAGGAGCTATCAAATAATGTTGTTATCAATACTTCCCCTTGTTCACAATAGACCTACTCAAACACATAATAATTAATCCACAAATGGATAGTAATCACAACAAGTTAGGTCATGCATCTCCATACTAGAAGATACCAAATTCATACCTATATGTTATGCCATCTCATCGTTAATCCATGATTATGGGTTCATTACGTGAACTCCCTTTTTTGATTTTCTATAACGGGGTAAATTATTTATACTAATTTTTAATAATAACCACCTTACTTGGGTAGAGTAAAATTGTATCACACTCACATCTACCCTATCAGAGTATCCTCATTATGCCAATGATTATAATTATGTTTGATAAAATCATTATTTCACCCCCCAATTTTTTTCCATGTTGTTTCCTCTTTTTGATGGCCTATTCACAATGTTAATTTTCTAGCCAATCCCTTGAGGGGGCATTTAGGGCTCATCAATCACCCTCTAGGGCATTCACCTTTTTTAAATAACTAAAATTTTTAACATAGTGACTTTTTCATTATTTGATAAGATGTTATTTTACTTGTATCTTACAATGCCTACTCAAATTAAGGAAAAATATAGGCACTTCTTTTCATCCACATTCATGTTTAAATAGACTTTAGATTGATTTCTACCAAACTATGTAGATTAAGCTTAGAAAACACTAAACATCCCAAATTCATCTATAATTAGACATAAGTGCCTAGAATTACATCAAAGCATCCCTATTTGGGGTATTACCCTATACATGATGATAACCTCTCACAGATTCATCCCCATTAAAGTTGTGATCTAGAAAAACTAACATTTTTGACCAATTAAGTGTGGCAGTTAATCTAATTCTTGAAATGACCAAAAACTTAAATCAAATTAATTAACCAAGTAAATCAAATTAAATTCTTAGTTAAATAATCCATGTTAAATTAGTGAATTTATATTTTACAAAAAATAACAAATATCAAAGGGAAATGAGGTCATGATGATGTCATTATCCTTAAAGTCAAGAATTGTAAATTATCAACATAAATACCTTGAAAATCAAAAATGTTAATTCATTCCTCCATAAATGCATAACTAAGGATATTATTTATTGCATTTGAACTCCTACGTCTAACTTAAGGTTAGCATAAACCTAATTTCCAATGTGTTAGGGTTAGTTTGAAACCTATAAATACAAATTATCACACTCACTTCCAACAAGATATTTTGTATAAAGTTATTATGCAAAATTTATTAGAGAAGATTCATGAACCAATACATGCCAAAGCCAAAACCATACTAGACAAAGGGTAGGTTCTTCCCACAAGCCAAGAGTGTTGATGAAGAATCCATTTGAACACAAGTAAAGCAAGCCAACTAACATTTCAATAAGTGATTGGGGGATACAAGGAAGATTAAATGGATTTGTCTCTTATTCTTCTAGTTGTGTTGTGTTTTGTATTTCTATCTAGCTCACCCTAGTATCTAGGCTTGGGAATGCTTTGTCTTAATCTTGTTTTTTATGTTTGATTCTACTAAAAAGTGACTAATGAATATTTTCCCTTTGATTCATATTGCATACAATTTTCACCTAATATTTCAAAATAAAATTAGTTTCAAATTTCAAACACTCTCAAATACTGTTATCACCAACCAAGTTAGACTTTTATGGACTATATTGAGTTAATCTACTATAATAGTTGGTTCACATTTGGTATCGTTGAGGTGATTAAATCACTCAATATTTAAAATTAATAGGTTGGAATTGATTACATCATCCAAATTCACAATTTTATGAGTGTGATCTGACTTGGCTCACTCACACTCTCTAGGTTATAAGTATGATTGGGTTGCATGGTTGAGCTAATATCAACTGTCGAGTGACAACTCATCTTTTTTGTAAGGTTGGGGTCTTGTGTCCTACAATCAATACATATATATATATATATATATATATATATATATATATATATATATATATATATATATATATATATATATATATATCTATGTATATATATATGTATATATATATTTATATATATATGTGTATATATATGTGTGTATATATATATGTATATATATATATATATGTATATATATGTATATATATATGTATATATATGTATATATATGTATATATATATGTATATATATGTATATATATATGTATATATATGTATATATATGTATATATATATATATATATATGTATATATATATGTATATATATATATATATATATATGTATATATATATGTATATATATATATATATGTATATATATGTATATATATATGTGTGTGTGTGTGTGTGTATATATGTATATATATATATATATATGTATATATATATGTATATATGTATATGTATATATATATATATATATATAAACATTTGATATATTTAATATTTGTCCTAATATTAGATCTAAAAATTCATAATGATATATATTTTCAAATGAAATTTCTAAAAGGCAAGATAATTTCATCGATACATAGGTGTACTCCTAAACCTTTCTCTATTTCACTTTTAATCATTTTAATACTTTACACTTTATATTATATCCATTGATTACATATTTTACTCTTGGTTGCATGTCAATCACTAGTTAAACACTCAAGTTAGATTCAAGAAAAGGCAAGGTGTGCTATACACATCCAAGTTTGCATTTATTCTCTTTAAACCAATAATTTCATTACTAGATTAAAAGGGGAGTAAATGTAGACACTATTTATAAATTATATGTCATTTTAGTCTTGTAAACTTAAAAAATACATATCATGGATGTAACTTTAACTTCTAGACCTTTCCTATTACTAAAAGGATCACATACACTATCTCTTTATGCTCAATTACTTATCTCTTAGTCTAACCAATGTTATTCTGATAAACTAGGTCTTCCATCATGCTTAGAATCTTATAAACCCATTATCTTACATCTCTATAATTTCTAGACCTATGCCTATTTTATAGCTACCTATACACTTGCATCCTAGTCAAATGCCTATGTCAACATAAGTGTCATATTCCAATGCAAGTGTCTAGTGCCCTAAATTTATCTCATTTAAAAATAAAACATATCCTAAAGGTTGACTTAAGTTCTCTTATGTGATAAATCCTCTAAAAGGATTGGAATAAATATAATGTCTACCCTCATTCATTCCTCACCTATTGACTTCTTACCTACTCACAACGTAACCCAACATAGACCAAAAAACACTCAAGCGAGTAAATATTCTTCATTTTATCTTATTTACATATCATTCATATAGACAACACATCTATAGGCCTAGATTAATGAAGGATAATTCCATGATCTGAATTTTATAAATTACAAGCTAGGTCATTAATATACTTATTTATCACACATTGTATGATTCACACACACGACAACATATAGGGGAGAAATATGTAAGTATGAAGACTTATTTAGAGTATTAGCAATGTAGGTAGCACTCATTGATAGAGGGGTATTTAGGGAAACTTTAAAATATATTACCACTAACCCATTTTTTACATATCCACTATGAAGATGAAGAACTAGATTTTTAATATTTGATAAGGAGTGATAGTCTATAACCTAGATTTGAATGCGATAGAGTGAAGGCGAAATAAAACCTAGAAACGTCTAGGTGGTGGCATCCAATTTAAGTAGGTATTTCATACTAGATACATGCATATAAAAATATAGAAGCATCAATGCAACTATCCTAGCTTGATGCAAGTGTCCTAAGTTACAAAGGTCAAATTTCTAGAATCAGAGGAGTGATCCAAAATCTAGACCTAGACTACTTTCTACTTGTTCTAGATTTAAGATTTTATTAGGACCAGAACCAACTAAGTATCTTATTTCATTATCATTATAGTATCTATCATAGTTATACTTTCCATTTTTAGCGTATCTCAACATAATAAATTTAATATATGTTTATTTGAGTTTTGAAAATAGTCAGCCAACTTTAGAGATAGTATACCATCTTTGTGCCCTAGGCTATCTCTACCCTTTTAACCCTAAATTACCCATATCTATATTTTATGGTTAAAAAAAATTCTTGAAAAAAATGTTTTTTTAAATTTCATGAATCTAAGTATGAAGAGATTATTGAAACACAAAAATAGACCTGATATTGAAGGTACACTAGATTGACTTGGTAAGGTTGATATTCAATGCAAGTTATAATTTTAAATAATAAGGTTAAATTATTTGATTTAATGTATTTTAATTTAAAATTATTTTTTAATTGTGTATTTATTTTTATTTTAAGTCATTATTAACACATTTAATATAGGTTAGTGATACCAAATGATTTTTCACCTTCTTGTGGTTAGTGTTGTGAATAGAGAAGATTATCTTCTTGAAATGAAGAGAATAATACAAATAATACATATTAGTATATATTTTTTCTCCTCTTCATGAGTGGAATATAATCCTCTATGGGATGCTTAGACCACTTCCTAATGTGATTTTAAAAGATGACAGTTTATCTCTACCCCTCATGAATTTCCTGTAATAGATGAACAAAGTTTTTTCATTTTTTCCCTTAAGAAAGATAAAATTATCTTCATGGATGTGTCTATCCACATACAAGTTTTTATTTTGAGAGGTGATAGAATGTGATGAATTAAATTCTTGTGTTTATATGCCCATTTAGATGTGTCTGCAAAGATAATTAATTTATTAGTCTAGAGAGTCAAAAGATGTGCATTCTACTGACCAATTTTTGGTGTCTAAAGCACTATTTTACTATCAGAGAAAATTTACCACTATTTATCCCTCATCTAGATGTGTCTACAAATAGGTTTTGTCAATTGGGCTAGTGACTCAAAAGATACACATTCTACTACCTAACTTTTGGTTCCTGAAGTTATATTTTGATGCAAGAGAAAACCTGCTACCATTTTTTCCTCATCATGATGAAAATATAATATTAATGTGGATTATTATATTAATATCCAATGCAACTATAGAATATGATGATTATTTTCTATCCCTCACAGTTCACTTGCAATGGATGCACAAATTTCATTCTATTTTCCCCTTAAGAACAAAAATATTCTCTTAAAAGGTGTGTATGGATGACTATAATTTTAAACTATAGGGCCATATATATGGTGAATAAATGTCATTATTATGTTTATACACCCATCTAGATGTGTGTTTGAATATGGTTCATTGATTAGGCTAGTGAGTCAAAAGATATGTGTTTTATTGATCAACTTTTGGTCTCTAAAGTGAGATTTGGCTATGATAAAAAACATGTTTCCATTTTTAACTCATCATCATTATAATATAATCCTATAATGGACACTCAGTGGACTCTCTCTCAAAATTTTAGGAGCTGACAATTGATCTCTACCCCTTAGGGTTTGCATGAAATGGTTGTACAAAGGTTGTTCATTTTTTACCCTTGAGAAAAAGAAGATTCTATTAAGGGATGCATCTGGCCCCATAAAAATTTTATTATGGGATTTTATATATCATATAAAATTTATATTCATACATTTATACACATGTTTGGACATGTCTACAAACATGATTCATTGATTAGGCTAAGAAGTCAAAAGTTGTGAATTCTATTGATGAAATTTTGGTCCCTAAAATGAGATTTATATATGAAATAAAATGCATCACCATTCCTCCCTTATAAGTACTGGTATATGATCCTATATTTTATTATCATAGGAATTTTTCATGCAACTTTAGAAGTTGACAATTTGTATCTACCCCTCATGGTTCCTCTACAATGGCTACACAAAATTTATTTCATTTTTTCCCTTTAAAATGAGAAGATTATCTTAATTAATATATTTATCCACATAAAAATTATAATACAATATATAACAAGGGTTTATGAATGTATTTATTGTGTTTATACACATGTCCACGAAGACGGTTCATCAATTGGGCTAGTAAGTCTAAAGATACACATTATATTAATAAATATATGGTCCCTAAATTAACATTTGGCTACAATATAAAATGTACTATAATTTATCCCTCATCATGAGTGGTAAATAATCCTATATAAGTGATCATTTTTATTTTTATTACAATTATAGGAGCTTATGGTTTATTTCTACCTCTCAGGATCACTTGTAATGGTTGTGTAAGTTAGTTTGATTTTTACCCTTAAGAACAAGAAAATTTTCTTCAAGGATGCATCTAGTTGCATATTTTTTTAAAATCCATTAGGTTTTTTATATTGTACAAAGGTAAATAATATTTGTATACACCAATCCATATGTTTTTGTGACTACAGTTTATCGATTAGGATAACAAGTCAAAGGATACACATTATATTAACCAACTTTTAGTCCCTAAAGTGAGATTTATCTATGAGATAAAATATGCCACCATTTTTCCATCATAATTAATGTAAGGTAATCATATATAGGGTGTTTATATAACTCATTTTTGAAATTTTAGGAGCTTGTCTCTACCCCTCATAGTTTACCTACAATAGCTCTGCAAAGTTTATTTCATTTTCCCCTTAAGAATGAGAAGATTATCTTAAGGGATGCATCTGATCTCATATAATTTTAAGATTTGGAACCTTATGGTTGGTATATGAAGGTAATTATTTAATTTAGACACCCATCCAAACATGTCTATGAATAATATTCATTGATTGGGGTAAAGAGTTAAATTTTTTGCATTATACTGGCCAACTTTTGATCCTTAAAGTGAAATTTAATGATGAGATAAATTATGTCACTAGTTATACCTCTTCATGAGTATAATATAATCCTCTATGTATTACTCAAATGACTCTTATATGTAACTTTAGAATTTGACAATTCATCTCTACCCCTTACAATTTTTTTGCAATGGCTACACAAAGTTCATTCTATTTTTCCCCTTAAGAAGGAGAAGATTCTCTTAAGGGCTACATCTGGACACCTATAAGTATCAAATCCAAGGCCTAATATCATGTCTATGTTTAGACACTGATATAGATGTGTCTGTGAATATGATTCATTGATTGGGCACGTGAATCAAACTATACATGTTATACTGACCAACTTTTAGTCTTGATGAAATATTTAACTGCAAAAGAAAACATGTCATCATTTATCCATAATTGGGAGTAGAATATAATCCTATAATATTTTTTATAATAATCATTAATGTAATTTTAGGAGGTGGCATTTAATCTCTACCCCTCATAATTCACTTATAATGGTTACATATAGTTCATTCTACTTTTACCCTCAAGAACAAGAAGATTCTCTCAAGGGATGTGTCTGACTGCCTAATTTTTTTTGACTTTAGGGCTTAATATAGGGTGTAAAAATTTTATTATTGAATTTATACACCATTTTTATGTGTCTACAAAGATGGTTTTTTCACTAGGTGTGTGAATCAAAATATAAGCATTATATTGAGCAACTTTTGGTCCCTAAAAAGAGATTTAGTTACAAGAGAAAATGTGATGTCATTTCTTCCTCATCATGAGTGGAAGATAGTACTCTAGTTATTCATCCAAGTACTCACCCATGTAACTATAATATATGATGGTTTGTCATTACCCCTCATAGTCCCCCTTTAATAGTGACATAAATTTTGTTTAATATTTCCCCTTAAGAATGAGAAAATTATCTTGAGGGATGCATATATCCACCTACAAATTTTGAATCCAAGAGGTGTTTTAGTGTAGATGAAGGATAATCTTACATTTATATGTTCATCTATATGTGTTAGTGAAGATGATTTTTTAATTGGGCTAGTAGGTCTAAATATGTGTATTGTTGACCAACTTTTGGTCCCTAAAGCAAGATTAAGCTTTGAAATAAAATGGGCCACTATTTATCCATCATTTTAAGATGAAAAAAATCCTCTAGGGTGTTATTATTATACTTTCATATAAAAATATATGAGCTCACAATTTTTATCTACCCCTCATCATTCACCTATAATGGTTGCACAAATTTTGTTCCATTTTTACCTTTAACATTGAGAATATTATAATCAGAGATGCATTATACCACTTTTAAGTTTCAAATTTTAGAGGTGATCAAGCATGGATAAATTCTAATATTTCATTTACACACCCATCTAGTTGTGTCTACAAAGATAGTTCATTGATTGTGCTAGTAAATCAAAATATGTGTGTTCTACTGACTAACTTTTGGTCCCTAAAGTGAGATTTATCTACAAGAGAAAAAGTGCCACCATTTATCCATAATCATGAGTGCCAAGGAATCCTATAGGGGGTCCTTATAATAATTACCTATGAACTTTTAGTAGCTGAAAATTTATATCTACCCCTCACTATTCACCTATATGGACAAAATCCAATCATCTGTTTATATGCCCATCTAGATGTGTCTACAAATAAAATTCATCAATTGGGCTAGTAAATTAAAATATATGCATTCTAGTAACCAAATTTTGGTCCTTAAATTGAGATTTGGTTAAAATAGAAAACATGTCATTATTTATACATCATCATGAGGGGAAATAAATCCTATATCGGTCCTCAAATTACTTGTGTTTGAAACTTTATCATCTAACAATTCATCTTTACCCCTCACGGTTTGCCTATAATGACTTATAGATTTTGTTCAGTTTTTCCCCTTAAGAACAAGAAGATTCTCATCAGGAATGTGTTTGGCCAATTTCAATTTTAAAATTTGAGGCCTAATCAAGGGTAGAGGAAGGTCATTCCTATGTTTATACATCCATATTGATGTGTTCACAAATATGGTTCATCAATTAGGTGAAAGAGTAAAAATATATGCATTATACTAACCAATTTTTGGTCCCTAAAATGATATTTAGTTACAAGATAAAATTTGAGGTCATTTATCCATCATCATGAGTTTTATATAATCCTTTATTAAATATTCAAAATACTTTTCTTTGAAATTTTAGGAGCTAACGGTTCATCTCTACCCCTCACAGTTCACCTATAGTGGTTGCATAAAATTTGTTTCATTTTTATCTTAAGAATGATAATATTCACTTAATGGATGCATCTGACCACCTACAACTTTTGACTCTAGTGACTAACATAGGGTAAACAAAGGCCATTTTTTTCATTTACACACCCATATAGATGTGTCCATGAAGATAATTCATTAATTAGGTGTGTGAGTCATAAGATACATGTTATACTAGCCAAATTTTATTACCTAAAGTAAGATTTGGCTATAATATAAAACATGAAATAATTTATTTCTCATCATGAGTGTAATATAATCCTCCATGGAGTTATTAAATAACTTTCCCATGTAACTTTAGGAGTTGACAATTCAGATTTACCCTTCATGGTTCACCTATAATGGTGTGCAAAGTTTGTTCTATATTTCCCTTAAGAACAAGAAAATTATTTTTAGGGATGTGTTTGGCCACAAAAAAATTTAGACTTTTTGATATGATTGAATGTATATAAAGTCTAACTTTGTATTTATTAACCCATCTAGACATGTCTGTTGAGACAGTTTGTCAATTGGGCTAGTGAATCAAAAGATGCACATTATATTGACTAAATTTTGGTCCCTATAGTGAGATTAGGATGTGAAAAAAAAAATTCTACCTTTTATGCATCATCATGAGGGACAAGGTATCTTATAGGATCATTATAGGACTCACTTATTCAACTATAGGAATTGATTATTCATCTCTACTCATAATTCACTTACAATGGATGTGCAAAGTTTGTTAAAAAGTTTTCCTTAAGAATGAGAATATTTTATTCATAAATGTATAATAACATAGCAATTTAAAATATTAAATGTTTTAAATCATGGATTAAGTAAAATATTTCATTTATACACCCACTTGGACATTTTTTCAAAGATGTTTCATTGATTGGGCTACTGATTCAAAATATAAGCATCCTACTAACCAAATGTTGGTCCCTAAATCAAGATTATGTTATGAGAGAGAACATGCCATTATTTCTCCATCATCATGATGTTAAATGAATAATATTAAGGGTCACCATAGGACTCACTTATGTAATTATAGTTGTTGATGTTTATTGTTTACCCCTCATGATTTGCTAGTAATAATTGTACAAAGCTCATTCAATTTTTACCATTAAGAACAAGAAGTTTATCTTTAGGGATGTTTATGTATACCTAAAAATTTAGACTCCAAGAGGTGATTGAGCATGGAAAAAGGCTAATATTGCATTTATATTCCCATATGGATGTGTGTGGGAAAACATTTCATCAATTAGGCTAGTGAGTCAAAATATATGCATTCTACTAACCAACCTTTGGTCTATGCCTAGATCTCCAAGAAATGAAAATTTTATTGATAAGACCTTCATAATTTTAGGAGATATATTATTTCAAATAATCCCAATTTCTTCAGGGGAGAAAGAGGCATTTACCTATTATAGAGATGTTGTGATTTGATATTTTTTCTCTTTCTATTTTTCTCATTTCAGGGAATGGTGGGATATTGAGACAAAGAAAACTTAGACTTAGTGAAAGTAAGTTTCATAAATAGAACAATTCTTTATATCTTGTATCCCTGATTGATGCATCCTTAGATGCTTTGATATTCTAAGATTCTAATATCAAGTGAAAGGTTACCTAAATCAAGATTTGGCTATGAGATAAAATCTATTGCCATTTCTCCATAATCATGGGTAGAAAAGAAACCTAAATGAGGTACTTATATTACTTTCCTATGAAACTTTAGGAAATTATGGTCTATCTCTACCCCTCATGGTTCGCCTATAATGGATTTGTAAAGTTCATTTAGTTTTTTCCCTTAAGAACTAGAATATTTTCTTTAGGGATGTGCCCATCCACTTGTAACTTCTGAATTTAGGGCCCTACATAAGGTGTAAAAAATATATTCCTATGTTTATATTCCCATTTTTACATGTCTAAAAATATGTTTCATCAATCAAATACGTAAGTCAAAATATATGTGTTCTACTGAAAAAACTTTGGTCCCTAATGCATGATTTGGTTGTGATAGAAAACATGTTTCTCTATCATCATTTTTGGTATAAAATACTATAATTGGTACTCAAATTACTCACCCATGAAAATATATGAGCTAATGGTTTATCTATACCCCTCACATTTCACTTGCAATGGATATGTAAAGTGTGTGCCTTTGTTACCCTTAAGAATGAGAAGATTATCTTCAAGGATGTGTCTAATTGCCTACAAGTTTTGAATATTAAACCTAATAGAGGGTGGGAAAAGGCCAATATTTTATTTATATACCCATACAAATCTATTCATTAATTTTCTCATTGATTTGATACTTGAGTCAAAATATATTCACTCTAATGACCAACTTTTCATCCCTAATGTGAGATTTAGCTATGAGATAAAATGTGTCACCAATTATCCATCATCATGAGTGGAAGAGAATACTCTAGAGGGTCCTTAAAGGAATTTTATATGAAACTATAGTATTTTATGGTTCATCTCTACCCCTCATGGTTCACCTATAATGTATCTAAAAATCTTATTTTTCCATTAAGAATGAGAAGATTCTCTTTGGGGATGGATCTAGTTGCCTACATGTTTCAACTCTAGGACCCAATGTATCATAAAATAATGTCATTCCTACATTTATACACCCATCTATATGTGTTTGTAAATCTTATTTTTTTATTTGGTGCATGATTCAAAAGATACACAATCTACTAACCAACTTTTCATCCATAAAGTGAGATTTGGTTTCAAGAGAAAATGTGCCACCATTTCTCCATCATCATGAGGGGAAGATAATCCTATAGAAGGTACTAATAAGAACTGATTATATAATTGTATGATCTAAAAATTAATCTCTACCCACCATGGTTCACTTAAAACACATGCCCAAAGTCCATTCATTTTTTTACCTTAAGAATGAAAAGACTCTCTTCAGGGATGCATCTGATCACCTATAAGTTTTAACTCCAACCCTTGACAAAAAATGGACAAAGCCCATTATTTAATTTATATGCCCACCTATAAGGCCATTTAATACTTAGTGTAATATATTATTAATATTCATTAGGGTGAAATGTATGTGTTTGTGATATTTATTATTTCTATAATATTATATAATTCTTCAATAATGGAGTGTTTGTTTCCATTATGAGTTCCTGTGTGTATGTCCCCTTTAAAAATTGAGTGTAACATCTACATGGGAGTAAGGTTGATATTCACTTAAGCCCCTTATTCTCATTTAATTTTATGGCATTCCTCACACCCTCTAAAAATTGCACACCCCAAACAAGGTATATGAAATTTTATCAACAAGTGAAGCTTTCTAAGCCATACCAACATTATAAAGCTTTAACTATTATCCTCACTTTTTTATATATGACTCACTCACATAACATTATCAGTTATCCCCATTAATGGGTATAGAGTTTCAATTAAAAATAATGTGATAAAATCAAACTTTATTTGGATTCCTCCCCATGGGATTTTTTAACTCAATTTTGATGGGGCTACAAGGGGAAATCTTGGAGCATTCAAGATAGGGTGTGTCATTAAAGACTATGCAGGGTCCCTCATTCATGTTGCCTCTTTAAAATTGATTAATTGAACTAATAAAAAGGTAGAGGCTCAGGCTCTCACTTAGGTGTGGATCTAGTTGAACAATGCAACATTGACAACATAATTTTTGAAGGTGATTACATGGTTCTAATTCAAGATCTATGGAACAAAAAGACCTGTGCCTAGAATATTGAGAATATACTAGGTCATGATTGGGATACTTTGAATTATTTATCCTCATGAAAATCTTCCCACTATTTTTTATGAAAAAAAACTCCATGGAATACACCTTGTCTAACCAAGGTCTATCAAAGGCTGAGGAAGTCAAAATGGATAATTTTTGGGATACCTGGCTAGAGGCCCCCATCTCTATCATAATTATGAATGGGTCATTATAATATTTGCATGATAATTTGGTTTGGTGGTAGAGGTGGGATATTCATTATGTGATGTGTCCTCACTTGAGATTTAGATTGACACACAAACCGAATGATCAAGATATATTGAGTCAAGATCCCTTTCTATTTGTACCACATCTCTCTATTCTTTATTGGTGTTATGTGTTGGCGGCATCCAAGGTTATGATGGATCAATCCATGTAATTAACCATTAATGATAATTTGACTAGGGTGGGAATTGAGAAGAGAGATATGTCTTTTAAGGTTAGTGTGAGTGAGACTCAACTCAAAAAGGTGTTTGTCACCCATTCTAGCCAAATCATAGAGGCAATCAAAGACATCATTAGAATGGTGTTTTTAGAGACCCCATGTCGAGTCAAGGTGAATTCTAATATTGTTTCCATTTTCATTTCAAAATTATCATAGATATGGATGATAATTTATTGGTTAAGGAAGTGGTGGAATGTCTGATTAGGCCATGCTATAGGGTTGTATGGGTGAAAGCTATTGGTGAATTCTTGGCAAAGATATCGACATCCCTCCCCCTCATTGATGTGGATAATTTCAAGCTGGTTCCCCTTTCAATTTATAATTAACTTGAGGAGAGGTTGAATTTTGCATTATCCTTCATGAAAAATGTGTAGGTCTTTTTGCATTCCCTTGTGCTATTTGGAAGGATGGTGTCCCAAGTGGATGTGGAAACATTGTGGGCTCCTATCCCTTCTCTTTCTACTATTCTAAGGCTGTGCTACTCAAATAGACTTTTGGTTGTATTTCATCTCCTTTAAATGGTTTATGGATGTGGATAATTAATACCAACCCTATAAATTATTCTGGTGTAGGTTCAAGTATGGAGGCTTCCCCTAGGTGGGAGGTCACTATGGCCATAAGGGCAAGGTTTGACTTTATTCTTCACACTCCAAGCCAAGGGGTTTTTTGGGTAAATGTTGAATGTGATGAATTTATGGATTAGGTTGAGGTTAATGATGATGATGTTTTTGGGCTAGATGTGTGGAAACCTTATTCTATGGTGTGTGATCCATAATCCCCCTTTTTTTCTTTTTTCTACATGTATGGTGGTTGTGTTGAATTTTTCTCAAATTTTGGTTATTGATCAAGGCTAGCATAGTTTTATTTTATGTTGGGGATCTTTTTTGGTTCTTGGGAATGATGTTTTCTCATTATATAGAACTAGGATTATTTAACCAGTCTTAATGTAATGGTCCCTCATGAATATTTATTCGAGGCAAATGAGTGGTATTCTGATATATTTTTTTAGGTGAGGGAGTCTTATAACCTTCAAGTATCTATTAAAAGAAAAACATTATCAGTTGTGTAATTTAACTCACTATTCTAACTCCATAACATTATAATTCACTAAAAACTACTTTACTTATTACCAAACTTATTCTCACTATGCAAACTCATTTTTTACTTGTATATTACATTTAAATGGTGGTTTAAAATTAGAGTGTCATAGCAAGTATTTGGTCCTTTATTTGTTAACTCCTTCACCTCTCAATCAAAACAATATGGTACATCCAAGAAATATATGTTTGTTGAACTTGTAAAGAAAATGAAATTTTTATTTTTGTAAAGTGTTTGGATATAGATTTTATTTTGATAGTCATCCTTGCTAACTCCACCTTGAAATCAAAGCAATGTGGTGTAATTATAGGAACTATGTTTGTCACACTTAAAATGAAAAGGAAAAATCTAGTTTTTCAAAATTATTAGATACATATTTTATCCCAAAAAATATAAATTTTTAAATTACAATGCATGGAATAATGTTTTCTTTAATGAAAATAATTATGATCCTAATTACCTACATTGTGATCTTACTTTCCTACATTTTGATATTAATTGCCTACATTGTGATTGTGATTCATCTATATGGCTTTAAATTGTTATCCAATTTTTTTATATTATGAATAAATTTAAGAAGGATAATGTAAAACAACAATAAGAAAAAATAATAATTGATGGATTATTTATGCTGTAAAGTTATTTATTTAGTTTATTTTATGTTTTATTAGTAATAAGCTTGTTATTGGGTTTATTGGTTCATGGGAATGTTGGTAGAGTCCCATAACCACCTCATGAAAAGATTATAAAGCTTATCACCTTCTTTGGAAAAATAACTCAAAATAATACAATATTAATTTATGGGAAATCTTTGTTAAAATTACAATATAATTCTTCACATTACCTATGTATTTATTAATCCCTATCAGTGGTATTAGAGATTAGATAATGGCTTGAGAAAGCAAAAAATGGAGGAACCATAAGGATTTTTGCATCAATTTTTTTCTTTAAAAATTATTTTGGTAAATTTATTTTAAAGTTTTATTTATAAGAAGAGAATATAATATTTTTTTATAGGGTAAGAAGAATTTGATCAGGGAAAACATAGATTTAAAAGGTATTTAACCACCATCACTCCAAACTCTTAAAATATCATATTTTTTTGCATGAAAGAGTGTTTTATATGGCCTCAATCTTTGAAATATTCCACTAGATGCCAAGCTTAGATTTTATCTACCATAAATTATCATTAATATTTTATTTGATGTTTGTATGGCCAAAAAATACTAGTTGAAGCATTTGTATGACTTTTTTCATGTTAAAAATAGTAAAATTGATTTTGTATGGCATTTATTAATATATATGTCCAAAATCTTCCAAAATAAGCATTATATGGACTTAAAATAATTTTGTATCTATTTGAAGGAGTTTTGATTAGTTTTTGTGTTAATAAATGGTAGAGTCAAGCATTGGTATGACTTCACCCAACTATGACAGCATTCAAAAATAGAGGAATGACATATTTTTTAGCGTAAAATTATTTATAATCTATTTTTTCTATATTACCACGAACCTATGTGCCATATAAGTATCAAAGCTCAAAACTTACACTTTCCCATGAATATTTGGATAATAAAAATTTACGTGCACTCTAATCTTTTTTTTCATTCGTTCAAAATCCAAAACTAAAGTTTATATAGATAATCTTCATCTAATATTTCAACAAGTCTTGTAGATGGATTGGATAAGCTTATTTTTTAAGTCAATCTCAAAAGAGGGGTGAAGAGTTCAAACCTCCAAAGTATAATTTTGTTTAAATTTTATTTTGGTCACAATTTTGTCACATTCATCATTGAGTCCCCTATATTACAATGTTTTTTTGACAAGTCATTATTTTATGCAAAGGTGTTCATGTGACTAGTCAATTTATATATTTTTAAATATTTTAAACACATCATAATGGTCAATTATATGATTTGAAATTTATTTTTATGAGTTTTTAAAAAAACGTATTTAAAATGATGTATAAAGGTGCATTTTTGATAGAAAATAACACTTTCAAAATGATAATTTTCATGACACCTCCTACTTGTGTTATTAGTGAACATATCATCCCTTACAAGTCCATCAGGGTCTTTATGATTGATAAAGTGTAAGTGTCATACTAGAGGTTGGAGGATCTATTAGAGGCTTGGGGAATATTCCTATTCTATAATTATTTATTTTCTTAGAGTTTGAGTTAAAATCTTGAGTGGAAATTTTGGTAGCATTAGTTTCTTATTTTAGTTCTAGTTTTAGCTATCTATCCTTGATATTCATGGCATAGATTAGAAAAGATTGTTTGATTTTATTTATCTCTTTGCATGAATTCTCACCTCTCAACTAATAGGAGGAGAATATATAACATTGGTAACTCTTCAATTAGTCATCAATGATAGTATGAGTTGATAGGGGTTGATAGCACTACTAGTGTTGAGTAAATATCATCAAAAAAAATTGGACATCAAGGAGATGTGCCATACATAGTACAAGTTGGTCACTTTGGTGGGATTTTGGGTGAAGCCTTATGTGGATTAATGTAGTTGGATAGACCTTGATCATGTTCTACTATAGTATGGTATGATGATCATAGGGATTAGTAAGCCTTGATAATGTTCATCAAACTTTTATACCATAACTTGTAGGGTGGGATTCTGTATGGATTGACATCAATTTTGGTCAATACCAGGATGTATAGTACACCAATTATAGTTACTTAAAAGTTTTTTTGATAAATTCAGAGTCATTTCTCTAGTTCTTTCATCTTCCATACCCCTTTAGATTAAGGGGGATTTTTTTAGATTATTTATGATCAAGAGTTTTTTTTTCAGTTTTTTTATGTTTTTTTAGTAATAAACTTGTTAGTGGGTTTGTTGGTTTATGGGGATATTGGCTCAGTCCCATAACCACCTCATGAAAAAACTTATAAAGATTTTCACCTTATCTGTAAAAAAAACCTAAAATAATACAATATTACTTTATGTGAAAACTTTTTTAAAATTATAATGTAATTCTTCACATTACCTATGTATTTACCAATCCCTATCAATAATGACATATAAGAAGTAAATTTGTATATACAAATTATAATAGTGTATGATTCATATAGATATGTCATAATAACATTTTAAAATGACCATATCGGCATACAATCTAGACCATATATAAACAAAATGGGGCATAAGCATATAAATTTGACCATATAAACATATAATATGGACATATTAAGCATACCAATTTATCCATATTGACATGTACAAAATAAATTGGGCTCTATGTGATAACATAGTAGATAAAAATGTAGTGATATAAAATGGAGTGGTAAAAACGTAGTATGACAAACATGTAATATGACAAAAACATCTCAAGGATAAAACATAGCAAGGAAAAATGTAGCGTTATTGGTAATGTCACAAAAATATCATGAAGAGCATAATTGGGAAATTTTAGTGATTATCACATTGTTTATTTGTTGTCTAAAATCATTTTGGTGATAGTAGTTAACATTTTATAGTGGAAAAGTAATACACCATATTTACAAGCAAAATAATAGAAGAAAATGTGATTTTATGATTTTGGACCTTTATTTGAAAGTTATGTCATCTTCTGTGTGAGTGCATCCTTTACTATGTTTTGTTCATGTGATGTTTTATCCTCGCTACATTTTTTCCTTGCTACATTTTTCCTCACTACCTTTTTATCCACTACTTTTTAGTAGGATGCCATAACTTATGCCTACAACTACCCTTAACACTATTCAACTAGCTCTCTTGCTACTTAGTGTCTTTAAATAAATTGTGCCTCATCGCCATATATGTATAACCTAGGGTGTTGGATCTCTAATTGAGATAAGAGACTCTCCTCTCATCTTGTGAAGGATAAAATGTTTGTGACACCTTAGATAATAGTTATGGCTACACAACATAGAAGTTATAAAATAATTCATTAAAATGATATATGGAAAATGATAGAGTTGCCAATAACAAAATTTTAAAACAAGGTGGTTCTTTACTGACCATATGCCACTTAAGGGCAAGTTAAGGGTTACATGACCTCAAATATATAATTGATAGAGAATCCTATGTAGCATACATATAGGGTTATATCTATGTGCATAAAAATATAAATATGACATAGAGTATCATTACTTGAAGTCAAAAAAATAATTTTACTATGTGTTCTCACCAGTCTCTATCTCTTAATAAGGTGGTGTTGGGGAAATAATGCATATTTGGACACAATTATAGTGTCAATCATAGGTTCTTAAAATCCAATTGGGTTGCCCATAACATCTATTATCATATGTACAAATAATAAATGAAAGAGTTCAATAATGAATCAATTAAATTAAACCCATTTTAAGATAAATTTAAATTATTCCTTCTACATAAAGAGTGATAGATGATAGCAGGGAACTGTAGACACCCCATTTTGGCCATAATTGGCTTCCAACTAAAATTTAGATTGATTTCTACTGAATGGTGAAAGTTAAGCATATAAATCAATAAATATCCCAATTTTATCCACACATTAGACATTAGTGCTCAGAATCGTGTTGAGGTATCCCTATTTGGGGTATTATCATGTACACAATAATACCTCTCACATTTCATCTCCAATCAACTTGTGACCTAGTAAATTAATAGTTTTTCCTTTGGACCCATTAAGTGGGGCATTTAAACAATTCATAAAGTGCAAAAATGCTAAACAGAATAATTTAAATAAAAAATCAAATTAGATACTTATGTGAAATTTCTATGTGTAATTAGTAAAATTAAATTTTGTAAAAAGGAAATCTCAATAAATATAAGGTCATGATGATGTAAACATCCTCATAGTCAAGGAATTGAAAATTTATTCCCTAAAGCCATAAATTTAAAAATGGAGAGCCATACTTAATAAATGGGATCTCTATCCCAAATATTAATTGCCTACCCCCTCCTTAACTAAAATACGGTAAGTTTGAACTCAACCATAATTAAATCTAACCTAACTACACTTGGGTTAGATTTGGGTTGGAAATCTATAAATACAAGGCCTCACCCATTGATCTAGAAGTTATTTTGGTGTAAAGTTATCATGGAAAAATACCTTTAACAAGCTTCTTTGGTATAGTTTTATCATGCCCATTTTCTAACCCAAGCCAAGCCAAAGCCAAAGCCTAGCCCAACATTACCAAGGTGACAATTAGAGGTGGTACAAGTTTATCCATTACAAAATTATTCTTGATCACAAAACTAAGCACATTAATTCATTGCCAACATACAACTCTTGCTCTCATGGAAGGTAAAAATTATTTGTTTTGTCTTAATTTGGTATTTATTTGTATTTTTCACTTGCTCTTTGAGTGTCTAGGCTAGAGGTGTGAGTTTTTATTAGTGTGTTTTGTTTGATTTTATTCATACTAACACCATACTAATCTCTCCTCTTAGATTTTTATTGATAGCATAATTCATGCCTAATGGGACCCATAGCCCACAAAGCTCTTCATATGGCCTTTTAGAACCTTTTACTAACTTTTTTCATGCTAATTTTTTGAATTCATGGCCAAAAAGTAAAGAAATGAATATCTCAGCCAAGACACAGAGACATGTAATTTTACACCTATGAGATGCGATATTGAACTTGAGAAATGCAATGTTTCACTTAGTAAATGTGGTTTTGTAGAGACATGCAATTTTTTAATTGGTAAATGTAGTTTTGCACTAGTAAATTGCAATTTTGAATTGGTAAATGTAGTTTTATAGAAAGATGTAGTTTTTTAACTGGTAATTATGGTTTTACACTTGCAAAATTTAGTATTTTACTCGTTAAATTTGGGTTTGATTTTATATTCTATTTTACCTGTACAGTTAGTATTACTCTGGTAAAGTTGGAATTCCACTTATAGATGTGGTTTTTCACTAATAGATGTGGTTTTGTAGGGTAAAGTCAATTTTACACTCATAAAAGTTAGTATTACACTAGTAAAGAATGGTTTTCATTAACAGAGTCATTTTTATTAGGTAGATTTAGTATTTCATCTGCAAGAGTTAATATTACACCTATAAAAGTTAGTATTACACTTGCAGATGCAGTTTTGTAGAGAGTTGATATTGCATTGTAATAGGTGGTATTTCACTATGTAAAAAAAATTGAGAGCTCAAAATGCAAGCTTGTTTTTTGATTAATTATTTGAATTAGAAACAAGAAATCCCCCAATGCTTTTTTTAGGACCCTAGGCCAAGAAAGGAGGTTTTAAACACTTTAAAATTTCATTCACACTTACATTTGGTGCATTAAATTCATTTAAAAACTTTGCTTCTATATTTCAAAGTTTGTAAATACCAACAACAAATCTAAGGGTACAAATTTCATTTCACATATTGTTTAGTTCTTTAAAAATAACACAACTTTTAGATTAAGTTTTCCTATGAGCTTTATTTTTTGTATATTATTTATTTTTATTATCTTTTTTGTTCTTCCAAACTAAAATTTATGCATATGCTCTCCCCCCATCCCATTTAAAGAACTCAGGTAACCAAAAGTGATTTTTTCATTACATTATTGCTTAGTTTAAGCCTAAAAGGAACATCATATATGCTCTTCCTAAGTTTGAATAACTTGGGTGATCCAAAAAATGACCTTTAAAGTCTTAGTTTCATTTATTTATTTTAATGCACTTGGCTTATGGGTAAGATTTCATCACCTCCCCATAAGTTCTTTAGGGAAACATTGACCCAAGATTTCATCTCTAAGCATTGTTTTAACCCTACTCCATGGCAGGGTATATAAATCAGGGCACATGATACTATGATTTTTATGGGGCTAAGTGGCTATCCTCTTATATCATAATGAAAACCCAATTCATGTCTGGATAAACATCAAAATCCACTAAGGATTACATGGATGGAGTTTCTATGCAAAGGAATAGACCCTTGTATAGTAAGGTAGATGGTATGAACTCAATTGACATGATTTCATATCTAGTGTTAACCATACTTGGGACCATCTAGAATGCATGAAACTTATATTTTTTAGATAAACCCCACTTGCCACATAAATATTATCAATGCAAGGAGAGTATCCCAAAGTTCCATGTCACCATACAAATTCTTGAGAGAAGAGGGGGTCTAAAAAACCCTACTTTTCATGTGCTTCTAAATTTATTATATTAATAAATTGCTTCCTCTTAATAAGAAGTATATCGATGAAATTTGATAATATAAAATAACCTTGTCAATTTTTAGGGATAGGATGATACACTTAGGTGTTTTTATGTCTATTTGTTTTACTTGCATTATTTTGAGTCTAAAACTATTTTGTTTGTCAAAAACACATCAAAATAAGTCATGAACCAATTACATGTTTATAACCCACTTTAGCCTAAAGAGGTGTTATTTTATCCATTCATTACCACACTTTAGCTTAGACATTTTCAAAATGTTTGCATGTGCATGTCACTTATTTAAAAGGGGCATCATTACATTACCCATTTTATCACAATTTTTTGCCTTGGAGTTTTGAAACAAAAACCATTGTCATACCTTTTTAATGAGATAACATCATTATGATACTTGTATTATTTTAAGACCTTTACCTTATATCAAATCAAGTTCAAAACCATGTATTCTTTTGCTCTATAATTGGTATCATTATGTTGTCCATTTGAGTCTAGAATGCTATCTATTTGAGATCCCAAGTCTTTTAAACTAAGTTTGAAATTTGTCTTGTGAAGTTTAAATTCAAAATTTGAGTGGTTTATAAATATGCCTCGCTTAATTTTGGCTTGGGTGTTTACCTCTTATCTTTGAATTATGAAATGTGGACTAATTACTTGTTTACTTTAAAAACTCCTTTGCTTATATTTTTTGGAAGTGGTCTTCCATGTACCTCATGTCTATTTTTTTCTTAGAACTAAGGTCAAAACTCTCCTTTCAAGGAAAAACTTAAGCATGGTTAATTTACATTTGATTCTTACTTATCAAATGGGCTTGAATGTTTTACTAATCACATATATTTTTGCTTACTTGAGATTGAATTTAAAAGTTAGTTTTAGGCATATGCCTAAGGTCCAATGTCTTTTACTAATGGTCAAGTTTGTGTTTGAATCCATGTTCTTAGTTTGATTCTAAGTGTTTTAAATTGTTAGATTAATTGCCTTTTCATTTCTACCTTGACCAAGTTTGTTTCCAAGTCTACCTTTATACCTTGTTTCCAAAGAGCTAAAATTTGTCTTTCATTTTTAGACCTAGTTGTTTACAAGTCTAGTTTTGTGTCTTGTTTCCAAAGACCTAGCATTTTACTTTTATTTTCAAACCTATCATGTTTTCAAGTCTATACTTGTTTCCAAAGACCTAGAATTTTCCTTATTTTTTAGATTTATTTCACGCCATTTTGAGCCTAGATTTGTGCTTTGTTTCCAAATACCTAGTAACTTTTCCATTTTTAGAACTAGATTAGATTTTATTTGAAACACTTTGCCAAACATTAGGATTCAAACTTAACATTAATTTCACCATTTGTGTGAAATGCATTAGACCTTAGATACATTTAGACTAGGTTTATCATTAAAAAATTTAGAGAATAGCTCCATTCCTAGACATACCAAGTTTAGACCATTTTCCATTTAGACCATGTTTTAATAGTTTTGAGAACTCTAAACCTTTTATTTTTGAGATGTTAATCATGCATTTGGATATGCCTTGATACACACGTAGTGGAACCATATCTAATAAATATTATGATAATGTGGCCATGAATGATACCTTTGTTCAAGACCCATATGGTGATGATGTAGTTTATGATAGAGATTTATATCCTCCTTACATTGCTCAGTATGTGGAACAAAACCAATATTTATTAGCATAATACTTGGTTAATACACCTCTTTATCTAGGTCAAGAGTAAAAACAAACATCACAATGCCTTCCTAATGTGACATCTATCATTAAATAAGTTCAAAAATAATTATAATACATTACCATGATAATGAATTATGACCCATACTTTTTTTATCGTCATTTGATTTAAAATAAGGATAAGGTTTTAGTCAGATCCATGGAGGTAAGGGCCAAGTTTCCAAAATAATTCCCCCATAAAAACCTACCTAATTTAATTAAAGTGTCAATAAATGTACCTTATAACCAAACTATCGAACATGCCTCTACTAATTACCCTCAAACACTCATATCAATTTTATACCAAGATCTAAATATAATTTTAAAAATAAAGAGCCCCTTGGAGGACCAATTTGTATAAATTTAACAAGCATGTCAAACTTACCTTAATCTATCATGAAATTTCAATGCCATGGTTATCTTGAATGCTCTTCTTATAGAACTAACACCTTCAACATGAGTGATAGTTGATTCAATAGGTCAAGTTAAATTTTGTGTGTACACCCATTTTACCATATAAATTCAATAGGTGACATGTTCAATGTCCCATTCATTAAAGAAGTGACTATGGATTCTACTCAAGACCATGTGCCAAATAAAGTGGATAACACTCGAGTATCTTCCAATCCAAGTAAAGGTGAGTTAAATGCATAAAAAAATAATTCATAAAAATAAGTGCCTCTAGAAAATACCATGAGTGGTTCACAATAGTAAGGACAGGGATGCCTACTTCCCAACCATAATAGGTTACTCATAATCCTCAACTAGCTACTTATTTAAGCACACAATAATAGGGGATAAGTAATCAATTATCATCCAATGTTTTACCTCAATAAGTGATTAATGATATCCTACTTCAATAGGTAACATCTAATGTTTCATGACAATAAACACAATCCAATTTACCACCACAATAGAGGTAGAACACTCTACCACCTATATAGGTAGAAATAAATGTTCCACCTCAATAGGTAGTGACAAATATACCTCAATAGTTTTAGATTAATGTACCTCTATAATTTCACATGTTGTCTAATCAGAAACATATTTATATTGGTTAAAGATAAATGCCAAACACCTAAAAAACATCTAGTTCATAACAGGTGTTTGTTCAACAAAGATGTGACAATGTCTAATAATTATCTATTAGGAAACCATTACCTTTTACTCAGAGAATGCCACAGATTCAAAAATGGCCTTGGTCAATATCAAGTCCCCTTTATTTAGTCAAGTTTAACTAATAAGCAGCAAGTTCCTACTCAACATCAATAGTCATAGTACCTTACACAAATCCATATCCTTGCATCACAACCACAATTCCCTCAAACCCAAGGCCATATAACAAATCCAAACCATAATATTTATTAATAATTCATGTAATATCAATAGTCATATCCCAATCTATGAATGCATATTCTTAGTCGATTCACCCATCAAACTAACATTCCACAACACTCCATACTTCCATTATACCTCAATCAAGGTAATACACCTTTGACCACCAATCTATAACCACAACCAAATGTATCATCAAGTTTTTTGGCCACCCATACATATCCATAATAGATGAAAGATCCAATTGTAACCATTCAGATGAGAAAATAAACCAAGAAATTCAAACTGGATGACATGTGTTCATACCTATTTAACATGGAGTATCTTCATATACCATTTCCTCTAAGTTATAAACCACTAAATTTTGACAAGTACAAGGGTCAAGGATAACCTAAGGGGAATATAATAGAGTTTTTTGTCACTTTCCATCTAGTGGCTTATAGTGACATCTACCTACTCATTATCTTTCCTCAAAGTCTAGATGGATAGATTTTGGATTAGTTTCTCAAGTTGTCAAAACAATTAGTATCTAACTTTGATGATCTCTTCAATAATTTTATGCAACATTTCTCCTACAATCTCGAGCATGAGATTTTCATAGTAGATTTGATTCAAGCCAAGAATAAATTTGGTGAAACATTTACAATATACTTAAAGAGATGGAGAGAATTTTCTAGTCACTTCACCCACAACTTATTAGATAAATAATTGATCATTGTGTTTATCAAAAAATTTCAAAGTGAAATATATTATCATTTGGATCTTCAGTGTGTACACATATTCAAGGAGATCATTGATAAAGGCATATAGATCAAAAAGGACCTTATTAAAAAATGGATTATCAAGTTGTCTTCCTCAAATAAGAATTAGAGCCAAAAACAAAATGCAAGACTAAGTCAGAACCCTAGCCCTATCCAAGAAAAAAAATCTACACTAGATCAAACTAATAATTATGAAAAATCTAATTCATAATAATGCAATAAGAATGTTGTTGGTAATGGATTAACTAAGTCACATCATGTTCAAATGGTATAAACGCCATATTTTTAGCTTATGCCATAAATGTAGCTTATTCCACATCAATAGCCTATCCATCAAGCATAGCCTATGACTCAACCTAGACTAACTCCTCAAATGTTGTAACCACCACATTTTCAAACCCATCCTCCAAGAATAAGACCCACTCTTAGAGTTTCTAGAGACCTTGGTGAACCTATTGAATTAGTGTTTTAAAAACTAACCGTGGCCAATATGATTAGTTGGATGATTTCAAAACTCTATCCTAAGGGTATACCATAACTAGATTGGTACAAATAGAATGAGTTCTATGAAAACCATCATGTTCATGGAAATTTTATATATTATTGTGTGTAGTTGAAGCACTTTATTGAAGTTATGTTGGAAAATTGGTAAATCCAACTGGATAATAGAGCATTTACTTCTATTCAAAACTTGGGTATCTACCAAAATCCTTTTACACAACATAACAATGATAATCAACAGTAGAAACAATGAAGAACACAATAATAATAAAAATAATAATAGTATCAGTAATAGCTACAATAATAGCAATAATATCAATAACAACAATAATGTCAACTATCAAATGGAAAGAACCAAGGCCAAAATAACCCCAACAACTAAAATACTTACCATGAAGTTACACATGACTATAATAAAGTTGTAGGTCATATTTTGGGAGGTTATGTATCTACCATTACCATCAATCCTAGGTAAAATTCCAATAGACTAGAATTGTTATCTTACATTACCAATCAACCTATATATTTTGGTAATCTTTCTTTGACCTATGACTGTAGCCAAGATAAATAAAAACCAAATATTAACATTTTAGGACCATTTACTGATAACTCTTCATTTCCCCATGACTATAACTACATGCACTAGTAAAAAATTATCCTCTGTAACCCATCTTCAATGTTTTCTAGTTATGATGGTCCTATATCTAATCCAAATTATGCAATCACAACTAGGTGGTCTAATATACCATTCTAAGCTCATAACCTCCTACCAATGAGTTGATCCAACCTAATATGTTAGCTAGTAATAAGATAATTACCATTATTAAGTAAAAATGTATGAAAAATGTGGAATAACTCCAAAAGACACCCACACAAATATCCATCCTGGACTTGTTATGTACATCTACCATCCACAATAATATATTTTCATAACTCCTAGGCCAATCTCAAGTTCTAAATGAAATAACCCCCAAAAAATTTCAAGCTTTGGTTAGACACCTATCCCTAGGCCAGTAATTGACTTTTGACCAAAGTGATATGTCATATCTTGGCCCTCTCCATAACAACCCATTATACATTGAAGTTTTCATCACGTGATGCAAATTCAAATGTGTCCTCATAGACAATGGGTTGGTCTATGTCTCTAAATCTAATCAAGCATCTAGGATATACATTATTTGACCTTCATTTTAATAATATTAATATCAAGGCCTACTACAATGAATAATGAGAATTACAAAGAACCATATGTTTTCTAGTGATTGTTAGGATTTTAACCCATGATACACTTTTCCATTTTCTAGACCTAGAACTATCATATATTTTACTTTTGGATAGACCATGGATACATGAAATTTGTGAAATACCTTCAACATTACACAAGTGTATTAAGTTCCCTCAATTAGGGATGGAGGTAATTATCCATGGAGATATACATCTTTATGAACACTGCAAGCATTTAGAACCTGAATATGGAAGTTATAATTACCATTTTGGTCTAGACACAGTAACCAATATGGAAAAAGACAAAGAGATATGTATTAAATTACCAGAGGCCAATTACATAGACCCTAATAAACTTACCTCATATTCACATTCACCTCCTATTGAAATGTCTAATCATTTTACCATTTTGGACAATGGTCCAGGAGAGTATTTTACCTATGACACGTTCCATATAGCCAAGCTTCCACATAACCCTAAGTCCTATAAAAGGCTTAAATATAATCTAGATTACATGGAATGGTGACAAAATGGAAAAGAAAAAAATCATATCCCAACACCTGTTATTTTCACATTAGCCACTAGCCAAGAGGAGAACCCATTTGCCAATGATGATTCCTAGTTATATAATGACAAATTAGTTGATTGATACTAAAATGCAAAATATGTCATCCCTAATAAGATCATGGATAACCAAGAATATGAAGGTGGAGGCTTGAGTGAAAATCATTAGGGGATTCTTGAGCCCATTTATATGACCAAATACAAAGGAACTTATGAGCTTAGATTTAAATTGTCTGGGGGCGACCTCACATATCTTATTTATGTTCCAACTCTAATGACTAGTGATGATAGTGTCGATAGAAAAAGAGAGTTTGATCATATCATATATGAATACTTTACTAGTGCCAACTTATTCAACCCATATACCATTTGTACCATTACCCCAGTAATCTAGCATTCCTTGATTTCCATTTATCATCCTCAACTTATAGACTAGGACCAATAAAAATTCATAGTACCTTTAGATGAGTTTGGGAATGATGAGGCCTTTTTTTATTTTTTGGGCCTTAGATACCATGTTTCATTGGGAGACCAAAAATAAGGTTTTTATATCAAATTAGATCCTACAGCGTATTTTGGAGAGTGAGTGAACACCCTTAGCTAAAATAAAAGAATTAAAAATTGAGGTCCCAAAGTGAAAACCTCTTTGAGGTGCTTTTCGACTAGGACAAAAGTAAATAAAAGGTATATTATTTTGGTGAAAACCTATTTTAGGCACAAATAAATGTAGGTGTTCACCCTTATTGGATGAAACTCAAGAGACCACCAATGACAAACTTACTTTTGGGTTTAATTTTAGCATAGAAGAACAACATGCCTTTGATCAAATTATCTGAGGATGTTCTAAAACATTTGTTACATAGCCATTTCTACCATTAGTTAATTTAGATTTATCTTTCTTGGGATATCCTAAAGAATTAGTTTGAACAAAGGAATTTTCCATTATAGGCTAATTCACATCCTTGAAAATAATTTTGGAGGATGGCTTGACTCTTTGAATAAAGGATACTATGGAATTCAACATTAGGATTTTAGATGACCCAAAGTGGATCAATTAGGTGCATCCCTCACTAAGGAGGAATGCAAATTTTTTATAGCCCTTTTGAGGGATTTTGTTGGCATTTTTGCATGGGCCTATTCAAACATACTAGGTTTATACCCACCTTAATTATACACCACCTCATTGTAAATCTTAATGTCAAGCCTATGAAACAAAATTTACTTAAGATGCATCCTCGTATTTATATGTTATTTAAGAAAGAGTTGGAAAAACTCTTGGAATTAAGATTCATCTAACCAATCAACTATTTAGAGTGGATCTCAAGCATTGTACCTATTAGTAAAAAGCTAGAAGGGATTAGAAACTACACTAATTTTGGAGACATGAATAAGGTTTACCCCAAGGATGAATTTACTCTATCAAACATTGACATGATAGTTTACTCCATAATTGGGTATGAAATACTTTCCCTTATGGATGGATTTTTAATATATAACCAAATGAGGATCACACTAGAAGACCAACACAAAACAACATTCACTACTCCTTGGGGAATATTTTGCTACCAGGTTATGTCGTTATGCCTCGAGAATGATAGGGACACATACCAAAGATATATGACCATTATATTTCATGAAATGATGCATGATATTGTTAAACACTATGTTGATAACATATTGGTTAAATCAAGGACCCATGTAGGACATCCATTCATACTATGAAGGATATTTTAAAGGATTTATGAGTACAAGGTTTGACTCACTCCCAAGAAGTACATCTTCAGTGTCACTTCAATCAAATTATTAGGCTTTATTATCTATCACTAAGGCATTGAATTTTATCCTACCAAGCTACAAGACATTATTGAGATGCTACCACCTTCCACTTTGAAGTAGCTCTATAGTTTGCATGATAAAATCCATTCTATTAGATGCTTCATTTTGTATTTGGATGATAAATGCCACCCATTCACTCATTTATTTAATAAAGGAGTTACATTTCTTTGGGATAAATAATGTTATAAATCCATCAAGAATTTTAAGGAATATCTTATCAATACACTTATTCTATTACCATTAATGCTAGGGAAGCCATTTCTATTGTAACTATATATCACTAAACAAGCCTTGGGGGTACTTTTATCTGAGTATGATGAAAATGAGAAAGAACATTTTGTGTACTATCTACAGCATACAATGGTAGTGTATTAACATAACTATACACTAATATAAAAATATTGTTAGCTATCATCTTTTCAACCCATAAGTTGCATCATTACATACTTAACAATAGGCCATAGTTAATTGCCAAAGTAGATCCACTCAAGTATATACTATAAAAAATAACTTTACAGGGTTGTATGGCTAAGTAGATCATGATTTTTAGTGACTTTAAGATTTATTATGTTAATTATAAGGCCAAAGAGGGATAAGTAGTTGTATATTAGCTTATTAAAACTCCCCTTTTAGATATTGAACCATTCACTTTTACAATCCTAGACAAGTCCATCATCACCATAATAGAAATGCCTCCTAAGAAGCAACACTAGAAGTTTTATTTTGATGGGTCATTCACATCTCATAGATCACGGGTTGGATTATTATTTGTTACACCATATGGGGGTCTCATTCCCAAATCATTCTATATCAACTTTCCTTATACTAATAACATGGTTGAATATAAAGTACTCACTATAGGGCTTTGTCGAGTAGTACAATGGAACATTTAACATCATATGTTTCATGGGGATTCTTAATTAATCAATAATTAGGTTACAAATCACTTTCAAACCAAAGATGATAATTGGGTACCATATAAGGCCATGTTGGATATTCTCAAACAACAAATTGCCCACATATAGTTAGAAAACATACATCAAGCCAGTAACATGACATCAAATGCCATGGATACCATTGGTTCTTTGATCTATAGCACAAATAAGGTAAAATACTATCAATTCCTTATTTAACATAATATATCACCTACTCGTGAACCTTTGACCATTGTAATTATCTATGATATTATTGGTCCTAGATTTATTTGGTATTCAAACCTATATAATTACCTTCACAACCAAATCTTTCCACTTGACCTTTCATGTAAAAAACAAAAATATTTTACACACCAAGCCTTTTGATATACCCTAGTTAGCCTAAACCTTTATTGTAGAAGATTTGATGGAGATTTTCTTCATTGTTTGAATTTGGTAGAAGCCATATTAGTGTTTATGGAAGGTCATGAAGGAGTATGTGAAGCCCACACTAGTGGGGTTATCTTTGCCAAAAATATCCTATGTATTGGTTACTATTGGCCAACCATGGAAGTAGATGCATTCACTTATGTAAAGAGATGTCAAAAAGGTTAGAGGCATGCTAATTTGATTCATGTTCTAGCTAGAAAATTCAAACCAATGATCATGTCATGGTCATTTTTAACATGAGCACTCGATATTGTTAGGAAGATTAACCCTAGTTCCTCATATGGACATAAATACATCCTCATCACCACTGAGTATTTAAAGTAAGTGGTTTGAATTTATACCCCTTACTTACATAATTGAAGAATAGATTTCTATGTTTATCATCAACCATATTATTTGCCATTATGGTATCCCATCTGACATTATGTTTGATAATGGAAGATTTTTTAAAACTAAGGATGTCAAAGCACTTTGTGCCAAGTTAAATATCACCCAACATTTTCCATCACATATTACCCAGAATTTAATGGCCAAGTAGAGGCATCTAATAATACCATTGCCAATATTTTAAAGAAGATTATTAATGAAGTTGGCCATGATTGGCACCTACAGATCTTGCATGCCCTCTAGATAAATTATACTAATTACCATATTCCCTTGTCTATATAATTGATGTCATTATTTCCATCAAGGTTGAGTTACATTATATACATATCTCATTAAAACACATCTTGGATGATGAAGATCATAGATTAGCTCACTTGCAAGAGTTAGAGTTACTAGATAAAAAGATAATGGCTATTAGAAATGACCTTCATGTATATCCGAACCAACTATGTGTTCCATATAACTGGCATGTCAAGAACAAATATTTTGATCTTGGTGATCTTTTCCTCAAATAAAATCAAAAGAACACCATGGTTGAAAAAAATAAAGGTAAGTTCAAGCCTAATTGGATAGGCCCTTATGTCATTGTTTCTAATTATGGATCTAGAGCTTTCAAGTTACCTACACCAGATAGAGATTAAATTGATGAACTTATGAAAATAATATACCTCAAGCATTATTTTTCTTGAGAGACCCAAAGTATTGTCTATAAGGATCATTTACATCATACTGTACTATTACATTGTTTGCACCATACCATATACTATTCTTACCATACCTTCACTATTTAAAGAAGTTATTTTATCCACCCTTTTTAACCTTGGTTTTGATCCATCAATTATTTTTTTATAGGTACAATAACTGAGAAGGGGGTGAATTATTGATGTAAAAAATTAAATTCTTAACCAATCAATAAAAGCATTCATGAAGAATATAAACTAGTTATTATAAATAACAAAAGAAACTATGCAAGATCAACACACATAACACATGAATCATGTGGGAAACCCTAATGGGGGATAAAATACACTCTCAAGTCTTCAAAAAAGTATGATACACTCCTATAAAATATTTACAAATAAGATACTTTAGCGAAGCATCCACTTTACAAGGAGTACCAACCCCTAAGCATGAACAAGCACCCACTTATCCTATATGTTGAGCACCCACACAATGCCTTATGATATCAACACCTCAATATATCTTATTTCCTATCAATCTCATGGATAAATATTTAATATCAACTCTCTTCAACCCTTCACACATAAGCAATGCATCTAAAACAACCTTTTGGATCACTCTACACTTCTTTGCTCATCCTCAATCTTCAACCCTACAAGAACAATATAATAACATCATAAATATGACCTTTAATTTACACACATTCCTCACATTAATATAATATTCAATCCATCCACAAAAGACACTCAACCTTCTCTTTTCTTCACTTGTCATCTCTAGAAATCTTCATCATTGCGTATGCTCTTTATAGAGCCTTCATGATCACCATCTTCTTGGTCAAATATAATACATACCTTAACTCTTAAGGCTTCTATCACACATTATAATAAGATTTATTTCACCTACATAGATCATTCATAGATTTTATAAATCACCCTTAAGTAATAACATCTTTCAGTTATGCCTAATAAGCCCTTATAGGTCCATCAAGACCTATTAATCCTTTTAACACTTCACCAAGGAAAACTAGGAACACAAGACCACTTCAAATCACATAGGTCATTTTTATATGAACCCTAAGACACCCTAAAGTGATTACATTCATAGATACACACCTTTTCATATGTAAAACCTATCAAACATTTGCTTGTAATGAAAACACCATGAACTAACCAAAATTCAACTTCTAAGAAATGGTTCATACTAAAGATGGATTGGTCAAACCTCCAAAATCCATATAGATGATCCTCATGGAGTATACAACACTATTCAATAGACAATTCACTTTGAAACATCTAAATACCTTAAATAAAAAATTAAACATTCTTATCGAGTCACTTGTAGAAGATAGTCAAACCCTTAATCAACTTTGAACCACAATAAATGCAAGTGTATGACCAGTCAAACCTCCAAATCATTTTTCATGCATTTACATTGAATTTATATACCAATTTCATTTTTATACCACCATAAAATTCATCCATAATCAAAATTTATTAACAAAACATTTCATATTAGTTTTCCTTTGTAAATTCAAATATTTGAATTCCAACAGTCACTTTTTAATGCAAATTAGACTATGGAAACTAGTGAAATCTGTATGAGAGACCAAATTTACACTACCATAAAATTTTATAGGAATCATGGCAACACCTAAAATTTGAAACATGTGATCTAAGAACAAATTTTAATAAACCCATGTGACCACTTTCTTATGACACCTTCACATATGCAAATTCTGATGTCATCAATCTGCTTATTCAAGAAGTTCTACCAAGATGACTAAGATAACCTAGACATTCACAAGACTACATAGATGAATTCCTTTAACTTACACAAGTATACCAAACACTCTTGACTCCTCATATTATCCCTTAAAATAGTCAACACATCATCAACATCCATCATCTTACCTAATTAATCAAACACTGTAAAGTCCATGCATGATCACTAAGGCACACTTTATCATTGAGAACCATGCATACGAATCAAATCATGAAAAATCTTGGTCACCTTAGTGAAATAATTTAAAAGACCTAAAAATATTTTGGTACCTTCAAAAAGAGGATTTAAATGAATTTTTAGCAGTTGATTTATTATTTCACAAAGAGATAGTATCTCAGACCAGTATAACAATGATTTAAAAATTGTAGTTTTCATTATTATCACGTTCTATTACATTTTTTATGCTACTAATTATAATCTCCTTTGGAAAGATTAGTACCATTAACCTATACCATTTTTTCCTAATTATAACCACTTATGGGAAAATTAGGAAAAACACCTTTACCATGCATTGTTGCATCACCTTGTCATTGCTATTGTTATGATATGTCATTTGCCTAATTCATGCACTTGTTACTACCTAGTGAGATTATTATACTATAAGGCATAAATACAATGACTTGAGTTCCTAATGGGACTATTCAGTTAGTTATTGATTCATGTTGAGGTCACTCAGTAACCCCCTTTACCATGCTCTCACTATTTTGTGATCAATTTAAGTTTGAATGTGGTCATCATTTTGTGAACAACCTAATCCATGTTCTTTCCATTTTTGAGTTGAACTATTTGGTATCTCATCATTCTAAATTGAGTTAATATGACTCAAAAAATCCAAAAATATTCATAAAATATCTTCAAAATATTAAAAATCGTGAAAATTGACTTAGAATTTCCATCTGGGATATAAAGCCACCATAATTTTATGGGATGGGCCATCTTATTTATTTAGTTTATTTCTAGACCACCTTGGTATTTTTCCTCCCATTTCTAGGATAACTACATCAGCCTGAGGTTTTCATGGACTATGTAGGTTGCACTTGGATACATGGGGTATTTTGGGTTACCTCAACCACATCTTCCTTTCTATTTTGACCACTTATTTGACTTAAAGATTCTAGGACTCCTAGCTATTTCAAAAGTAACCACTTTTCTTTTAGTTTCCCCATCCTTTTTGACTTTAGTCATATGCTCTCACCATTTTTAGAGATTATATTATGAGCTTTATGCATCTAAATTTGATTCATTAATGACCATTTAGATTTTATTATGCTCTCACCATTTTACGATCCATTTTTGTTTGAATGCTCTCGCTATTTTTCAAGCACCTTCATTTTACACTCTCTCCATTTTGTGAGATTATTCTCATTCTCATACTTAGATGTAGTGGATACTATGGATTACCAATTTCGTTCATTTGTGGATACTCATATCTTACCTTTTAGTGTGGTTTTATCCTAAACAATACTCTTACATTTGCATGATTTGTTTGTGTTGACACTTTCATGATTATGGAATGCCATCCCTTATATTATCACACACTTGCCATTTTTTGAGACCATTCCCATTTTCCTCTACACATCAATCATGATTTCTAGCTCATCATTTTATTCTATCCCAAATCTTGGGAGAATTAAATTTTGCTTTAAGTTCACATTATATCTTATATTCATATAATTATGTAGGCAACATCCACTTTCCTAATGCATCTAGAGTTAACTCTGCTACCCCTTCTTTTTATTCTATTCCTCGCCCATTTTTTTTATTTTGTATTTAATTATCTCTTATAGCCTAGGGTTAATGTTTTTCATCTTGTTTGTGTGATGTTCCCTATTTCATATGGGAAACATTGTCCATTTTCTATCCATGTGTTTTTATACTTACATCATTGTTGTCTAGCTTAGGGGTCACCCTATCTCCAAGAGTAACACCTCTATTACACATGCATGAACAATGTGTTTTTTGTTTGCACTAACACTATGATTAACCATTTTTTTGTTTTTTTTATTTGGTTTTGATTGTTTTTTTAATTGGTGTTTTTTGGTTTATTCATTTATTTTTATTGGTGTTTTACTTTATTTTGTTTGTCTATTTATTTATTTGCTTGTTTATTTTCCTTCAATGTTGTACATAAACTTAGTATATATGCTTTAATTAAGTGATTCCTTGTGCATTATAATTAATTCCATCCATATTCATACATCTGCATTAGCATCATTGTTTTTATCAATGATGCATTATTTTCAATTGTTTATTTGATTAGGTGTTAGTCCTTATGCATATTATGTCTAGGTCATCATGATGTTTTATATCATGGTGCATACCATCATATGATACACTAAAAATTACTTAAGTGGATCTTAAAATCAATGGTGCCACAAAAATTATCTTTGTTCACCTAAAAAAATTCCAATCTATCCAAACATTAACCAAATATAGAGTAAATAAATCACAAATGAATTTTAATCTTTGTTAGTTAGGACATGCATATACATACTAGTAGGTATCCAAAATTCATGTGTATCCTTTGTGCTATATTCCTCTTACTCCATGAATATTAATTCATTATGTAATCCCCCTTTTTCAAATTTCCATATTGGGGAAAATCACAGTGCCAATGATTTTAACCACCTTTCAGAAAATTATTATGTTTTTATCTATTTGCCCTATTGGAGAAATTTAATTATGTTAATGATTATAACCACCTTTGGTAAAATAATTATATCTATCTTCCTTACTAGGGAATATTATATTGTGTTAATGATTATAACTACTTTTAGGCAAATCATTATCTTCACTTTATTATGTCAATGATTATAACTGCCTTTGAGAAAACCATACTTTTTATCTACCCTAATGGAGTATCTCACTATACTACTGATTATAACCACCTTTGGGTAAATTAGTATCCCATTTTTTTTACCTCTTGTTCATATTGTTTATTTATTTTTTAGGGAATGTTAAATTATCTTTTTTATTGCATGTTCCCTTAAGGAGGCATCCAAGGCTCCTCCATCACCTTCTGGGGCATTAAGCATTAACAATTTTTTCATTCTTTGAGAATATGTTATTTTGTCTATAGATTTAAATGCCTTTCTAAGTAGGATAAAATTTTAGATACCTCATTCTAGCCACAGCTGGCTTCCAACCAAACTTCAAATTGATTTCTACCAAATAGTGCAAATTAAGCTTAAGAATTATTGAATGTCCTAATTTTATCTCCACATCAAATATTAGTAATTAGAATCATGTTGAGGCATCCCTATTTTGGGTATTATCCTATATGCAATAATAACCTCTCACATATTCATCTCCAATCAATTTGTAACCTAGAAAATTGATAATTTGGCTTTTGGACCCATTAAGCAAAGCAATTAAACAATTCCTGAAGTGTGAAAATACTAAGAAGAATGAATTAACTAAGAAAATAAAATTAAATATTTAAGTGAAATTTCCACGTGAAATTAGTAAAATTGAATTTTTAAAAAAGGAAATGTCAATAAAAAATGATGTCATTATGATATCATCATCCTCATAGTCAAGGAATTAAAAATATCTTACCTAAAGCCATAAATTCAAAAATAGAGAGCCATGCTTAATAAATATGATATCTAACCCAAATATTAATTTCATGTCCCCTCCTTAAATTTAATAGGTTTAGTTCAAACTCAACCATATTTAACTATAACCTAACTACACTTGGGTTATATTTAGTTTGGAAGGCTATAAATACAAGGGCTCACCCATTGATCCAGAAGCTCTTTTGGTGTAAATTTATCATACAAAAATGCCTTCAAAAATATTCTTTGGTATAGTGTTATCATTCCCATTTGATAATCCAATTCAATTCAAATCCAAATCCAAGCCTACCATTAGCAAGGTGACAAGGAGAGGTGGTGCAAGGATATCCATTACCAAATAATTCTTGATCACACAACTGAGCACATGAATTCATTGCTAACATATGACTCTTGCTCTCATGGAAGATTAATTTTTTTGTTTTGTCTTCATTTGGTAGTTACTTATATTGTTTTCTTGCTCTTTGATTGTCTATTCTAGAGGTGTAAGTTTATATTAGTTTGTTTTGTTTGATTTTATTCATACTAACACCATATTAATCTCTCCTCTTGTATTCCTATTTATCATAGGAACTATAATGCTAATTTCAATGTTATGATTAGATTGCATTAGTTTAGATGGGGTAATAATATCATCTATCACATCTATATCAACAAAAAATTAAAGATAAAATTCTCAATTTACTAATTACTTTATAATTTACTTTCCCAACCTAAACATAGGGTACTATAATGCTAATCACATCCACAATAACAAAATCCAAACCATGTGGGTTTCCTAAAATATTAGTTATCATCTCTACAAATAATAAACATAAAGAATTAAAATATTAATCAATTAATTAAAAATTAACTAAAATATAACCTTGATATGAACCTTTGCATGTGCATAAACAAATTATAATTAATTACTTATGTTAATACATATGGTGAAGTAGAAAACCCCTGCATATCTAGCTATGTGCTACGCTGAGGTGGTGAAGTAACTATAGATGGCATATATTATTGTGTACTAATGTGTTAAAGTCTTAAATAAACTACATATGGAATATATTATTATGTACTAGTGTTTTGAGATGCTAAAGCAATTGTAGATGGTACATATTATTTTGTACTAGTGTCTTGTACATATGTGTGTATAGTATTTGTGGGTGTGCCTATTAAATTTGTAGATGTAACCCATATATGTCTAACATAAATAGGTGGTCTAGTACACTTCCTCACACATGATGTGAAATGATGCACATGAATTATAGGTTGCATGATAATTATGTCACCATGTGGAGCACCAATAATAAGAGGGACACTACTAGACATGCCACCATATGTATCTTGTGTACAACTCCTTATTCTATGCATCCTATGATAAATCATAACCTATGTAATACTACTAAATACCTCAAGAGTTTCTATATGTGTACTATAATGCAATATTTTTGGGATGGAAGTATGTGCTATTGTCCTTATATTTCTCTATCCACTATTTTAGTGGTTTTGGTCCTACTTGGCACTAGGTCTATTAAATGAGGTCTCACCTCCCCCACTTTAGGAGAAATTCATGTCAAAATAATTCAATATTTATTATATAAAAAACTCATAGTAAATATTTTTCAAAAAATACAATGGAACCTCATTTTTATTACATAGAGGCTCATAAAACACCATCCACCACTTATCCCAAAAGTTGTTTTTAATCTATGCAAACATACTTATTCTTTTTTTATTTATTTGTTAATATCCTCATATGATACCTTTCTTTGATGTAGCATTGCATTAAGTTGGGAAGTGACATTTCCCACTTCATTGTAAATGGCCTCTAATATATCAACAAGTGAATTGTGTGCACTATGTTTCTAGGAGTCATGAAAACTATTAATGATTGTTTTTATTTTTTGTCATTTTGAATTATATTATTGATATAATTCAGTTTCTTCTTCTATGAAGTCAAAATACTAGGGGTTTTCATAAAGATTTTTTTGAAGGTTTTCTTCAAACAATTTGACTATTAAATCAAGAATCTAAATTTATAAAAATATGCATTTATATTAGGTTTTTTTTAGACAAGGATTTCATGGAAGATGTAATATTGATTTCAACACCCTCTTGCCTTGTGATTCTTATAAAAAATGCATCACAAAAAATTTCATTGTAAACCATATGTTTGCCATAAGGAAAAACAAAACATACCTGGGACCATGGTGTGAGTGTGGAATATTTTTTGAAAGTATTTGTATAAAAATATCATGTATTCCCTCTTTTGCATTATATTAAATCATAAGCAAAGGTTATTTGGAGAAATGAAATGTGGACTTATATATTGGAGGCATATTTATGTTTTCACAAAGGTTGTATGCCCTTTGTAGGACCCCAAATGGCATACCCCAATTTTAGAATAGGGAATAAACACTTTTAAAAAAAGGTATATTCCCTATAGGGTCAATAATGACACTTGCACTCTTGGTTTGGTTTTTTTTCAAAGATGATCTCCCTTTGTGTAAAATTAAATTCTTTTATAAGAATGGCCCCTTTTTCCCCCAAATTTATGCATGCACCCTTAGTGGCACCATCAAAATTGATATTACTCGATACAAACTTTGGAGGATACCACAAGGAGGATTATAGGTTTACCCAATAAACTAGACCCTTTATTGGGAGAAAAAGTGGGTTTTTAATTGTTATATTTTAGTTTATTAAATCAAATGTATTATTTACATTATAAACATAATTACATTTCAAATTATGTCAAGAATTATATATAATATATTAAAATATAATTACAATTCATACTTCAAAAAATAATTAATATTTAATGTTATAATTTTAAATTTATCAATTAATATAAAGTATAGTTTGATGGGGCCAAGTGTGCAAAAATTTCAAAACATAGACTAATTACATATAATAAATATGAGCAAAAGAGTAGAATTTTTCTTCTTCCTTATTCATTATTCCTCTAAAATAATGCATATAGTATTTTAATAATACACAATTCAGAAATAGTGTTATCATGCAAAATAAAATAATTTTAAAATAAAAACTAATCTTAGAGTTAACTAAACTTGTTATTTTTAGTACAACATATAATTTTTAGTAACTTGCATGCTAACTCATATGAAACTATAGATCTCCACATCATTATCCTTTGTTTTAAATTTTTTGAACCACTTGGTTTAGATCTGGTCTAAAACTTACCTTCTTCCTTGTACTCCATTTATCTAACTATGTCTCTTCTTGTACAATATTGTGCATATTTGTAAAGATAATTCTTACCTTACCTACATCTCCACTTTCTGAACTAAATCATAATTCTAAAATCAATGTTATGTTCATTTACTTCCAATCTTCTAATAGTCATCTTCAAAATGGTTTTCTCTTTCTCTTATTCTCACCTTCATCAATAAGTTCTACAACAACTTGTAAATCAACTTCATCTTCAATATTTTAGTCATGCATGCAACCATTTACGTGTGTATCTCCAATTTTATCATCAATCTTCAATGGATTATTATCTTCAACCATTTCTAATTTATTTTTTTCATCTTCATCTTATTCATCTTATTTTCACTTTGTCCTCATTCTTCATGAGAGAATTTTCTAAAACATGTTAAGCATATTTATCTTCATATTCTCCATGTATGAAATCCATTATCAATGAGATTATTTCTGATGAATTATTAAGACTTGAAAAAATATCCTTCCATAAGAGATTATTTCATCTCTTAAAAGGTATTCTTTCTCAAAGAAACCCTTTTACTATTCATTCCAATAACACATGTGATCCATGCCATCTTTCTCTTCTCTATGATATTGAAAAATATTTATTCTCTCAACCTTGTCACTCAATTATTTCATGACATCCATAATATTTTTCTTCAGCTTCTTCGTTCTCTACTACTCCCTCTTTCTTTCCTATCACTTTCAGCACCTCTTTTCCTTACTTTCAAGATTACAATAATCATTTCAAGATCCTCAACTATACCATGAAAATATTGTATAATCATGTTAATTTGATCATAACCTCATCTTATTTTCATATTTCTTATAAAAACCTATTCTTTTAAAATAAAATTTATCTACAATGAAAATTTAAACATAGGAAAAATTCATACATAATATTATCTTTAATTTTCTTCCCATAGCTAAACATACTTTGATACCAGATGATAGCGCCAAGTGTGCAATAGTTTAAAAATATAGACTATAATTATAGATAATAAAATTTAATAGCAAAATCATATTTTAATTTTATTATTTTTTATTGATAAGTCTTTGGTTTAGTGCCAAGGATTGAGAGGTTCCAAGAGATTTTTTATTTTTCATTATTCATTATTCTTATAAAATAATACATAGAGTATTTTAATAATGTGAAACACTAAGATAAAGTTTTCATGTAAACTAAAATCCTATTAAAATAACATATAATCCTATATTTAATCAAACTTTTTATTTTTAGCTCATATTAAACAAAATAGAATCCTAGAGTTAACTGAATTTGTTATTTTTATCAATTTTGAAACTTGATATTTTTTGAATTTTTATTTTTGTAACATGATATTTATATTCACCTAATATTTTTAATAGCATGCATACTAGTTTGGATTGGACTATAGAGCTCCAACATCATAATTAATCAATGTCTAGATTACAAGTTGAAACATAGTCATCATATGGGTTATAATTTGGAGATCAAGAAAGATCTTCCAAGACATTAATATTGATAGTAGTGGATCCCCATACCTGTTCTACTATTTATTGTTCCAAATATGATTTTTCATGTGCAATTTTTGAGATAAAATGTTAGTGTATTCTATTCCAAGGATAGCTAATAAAAACATAACCAAAAGTATAGAATTAAAAAAGTAAATAAAATTAAAGAAATCAAAACCAAAACAAAACCAAATGGAATAAATAATTCAAAATATAGAAAATCAAACCAAAAAGGGTCTAAAAAACCAAAAATAAGCATACAACAAAATATTAAAAAATATAGTCATGCTAAATTAACTCAATATTTCATTCCTAATGGTGTTTATTTGAAATGGTAAATTTTATAAAAAGTGGATACATTTTTTTAAAAGGATTAATGGTAACATTTCTATCATCGATATTATACACATAATTAAAAATATAGATATGTATTAAAAATAAATTATATGGTGTCATGAAAAATAGCATTGATATGAAGGGTGTCATCATACATGTACTATTGTTATAATGTTTCAACATTTATAAAAAAAATACCATAAAATTATATGTTCACCACCTTGTGAAAATATTATTATATTTTTAAAGTAAACTATGAAAATATTTATATAATAGTAATTACATGATGGTATCCTACAATCTATGTCAAACCTAAATTCTCTAAATTTAATCTATATTTTGCACTATAGTAAAATTATAAACTTAGATATATCATTTTATCAATTTAAGACAATAATTAATCTTCTAATAATCATCAAATAATAGGCTTTAATGGATCTCATGTGAGTGATACTATATGTATTGATGTTATCAAAAGATGTATCTTTTTTTTTTCTATACATGTTCCATCAATTAAATTCTAAGTGTTGATTGTGGGGTTAGTTTTGTGATTGTTGGAAGTGTAGTAGTCGGTATAGATGGTAGGGATAGTTTATTTGATATTATAGATATATGAGGTAAATTAAATAAATGTGTAGGAGTTATAATCAATCTAGGTACATGTTAAATTCATAATTTTTTCCTTTTTAATTCCTCTTAATTGCATGTATCAAATTCTCATGCATTTAACCTTATATGTAATCATGTTGCTCAAGTGGTTTTGAATAGTATAGGCTTACATATCGATCTGATCGTGATTGAATGGCTTCCTTATACTCTATTCACACACACACACACACACACACACACACACACACACACACACACACACACACACAGATATTCCCTCTCCTTACATGATATATTTCATACAAATTATGATATTTATCATATTTTTTTATTTTCTTTATCTATTTCTATTGTTAATATTAATTGAGAAATCTAAATATTTTTAGTTAAATGAAATCTAATCATACCAAACTAGATTTAGAGTTTTTAAAACACACATAGCTTATGCAACCCTTTATATTATTTGTGTTTCAATAATCTTAATTATATTAACCATGAAATACATCTAGATATGGGAAACATTGTACCTCTACTTAATAATTTTTAAATGCACTCCACTAGTATATGAAGACTGAAATATCTTGTTCATGTCAATTAGTCTATGTAAGAAAAAGAAGAATTATCAATTGATTAGAGTGTATTGGATGTCTATCTAGTTATTTTTATCTTTTTTTGAGTTATTATGTTTACACAAGGCTAATGGTGTGTTGTAAAATAATATCAATTATATTATTTACTAATTTACACCTATATATTATAAATGGTGTACATATACTTAATAATTTAAAATTTAACTCAAGTTATTAAGACTTAAATATATTATCTTTCCCAATTAATCTTTATGTAGGAGTCAGAGATATCAAATTTTTAGTGTGTACTAGTGGATTCTCTTTTAATCTAGGAAGTATTGTATCTACACTAAGCTTATAGTGTTTCTTGAAATAATAAAAATTATATTATTGATTGAGTTATATTTAGATATGGTAAATGATTTATAAGACCCTATATTTGGCATAAGACCCCTATCATTACCTTATTTGGAAAACTTATACATTTTACCCTATTTATAGGATTACCCTAGCCCCATAAAAGGTCTACACTTAGTCCATTAAGATTTAAAATACGTCAACATTTATCAAAAAGGAATCCATTAATGCATTAGGATTACTTATTACCAATACCTATCTTGAAAATAGATCTAGAGACATTCCCAAGATAAACCCATACATTTTATAGGTCTTTTAATGAAACATATGTACACCATATGGATTTTTATTTTATATTTTTTTGGGATTGCCAGCCAATTATTATGAGTCATACACCTTTACAAAATATTTTCTACATTATTATAGTCACCTATCATGCATAAGTTTTCTTATATCAACCTATATATACAAGGTCTAACCAATCCATTTGATCATCACTAAAGAAGCATAAGACATCTCTAAATATCAAGATCCAAGTGATGTAAAATGTCAATACAAGAGTTAAAGATCACATCATCACTCAAGATAAGCTTCATTAAACCTCTTACACTTGCAATATTTTCATTCTATCTATCTCTAAATGTCTCCCTTATGCCTAAGGAGACTATTATATTTCATGTAGTTGCATCATCACTTCTACGAAAGAGGGGGTTCACAAGACCTCAATCAAGATATTTCATCCACACACTTAAATATATATGTATAGGTTTGGTTTTGTATGTGTAAGGTAATCAGTATGTAATGGTTCCTTGGTGGTTACCTAACTCCATAACTTTTTTTTTTTGGGTGTCAAGCTAGGTCAAGAAGGATATTATTATATTTTGCATATTCTATCTGACATATCTATTAATTATTGGTATACGTGAATTGAGAAGATGATAATATATAATTAAAAATAATATTATAATTTGAAACCTTAGTAGGATAAACCTATCCATAGTCAAATAACCACAATCATATGGGTCCATCATTGTAATATTAGCATGTGAATATGTCTATTGCATTGAATGGGTCTAACCAACAGATTTTAATAGTTTCCAAATTTTACGATAAAATTACACACATTCTACATATTCCATATATAGTCTCAAATTTTTATAACAACAAAAAGAATGATAATTGATTACCCTTTTTTGATTTACATTTCTTAGTCTAGCTTCATTTGTGGCACTTGGACTTGTTTCTCATTACAACCTATAAGATCCACATTTAAATTCTATAATTTTAGTCATATATGCTTATCTATATTTAATTTCAACTAGTTTATTCCTTATTTTTCTTAAAATCATAAATATGGTAAACATAAATGGTGAACCTAGTCTCATTGAACATTGATTCAACTTAGGGTTTCTACAAATCCTTTCTTATCCTTAGGGCTTATCTATTTTTCTTATTTTTATCCTAGGGTTTATTCAATTATTCAAAATTTTACCTTTGTGTGTGTATTTATTGAATGAAATTATAGTATAAATTAACAAAATGGATCAAAACATAATTATTGAATACATTGTTAAAATTTTCAAAATAATTATTCTTCCAAACCTTAATTGGTTTAAACCTTTTTTGTATGTTGTTTGGGTTTAGGGTTAAAATGGTAAGAATATCCTATACATAAGGATTAATAAAACTATTATAAAGTTGGTTAATTAATTTAAAACTTACATAAATGAATATTATGATTTAAAGTGTTGAGTTACACTAAATATAGAAAGTACATTCAAAATAGTAGTTTGATTTCATAAACATCAAGAAGAAATAATACTTAGATTGTCTATAAATGCACATGCATATATGAGAGGAGAAGAGGTGGAAATAAGCAAGGATAACATAGATTTCTAGTCATCATATTCTATAAATATTGTTTTTAGAGGATTGGACACTTACATCAGCTTTGGGACACTTGCACCAATGTAAGTGTCCTAAGCCCAAAGGAAATTTTTGGTACAAAATATTCATTTTATTTTAGAATGACCACTTGGATATTTTTGGGTTTTTGATAACATTTTTTCTAATATATATTATTTGTGTGCACAAGTTCTCCTTGACTATTTGTGGATCAAACCCTATCTCTTCACCTTAAATATTTTCACCTTGCCAAAAATGGGTTAGTTGGCTCATGGTGTCGATCTAACCTTAAGTACCCTTCTATCAATGAGCATTATCTAAATAGCCAATACTCCAAGGAAGGTCTCAACATATGTTGTTCCCCCTAGTTTTTGGCTTGTGTGTGTATAAGGGTGAAATATACTATATGCAAGGGCATGTAATTATTTATCTTATAACTTGACAAATATTTCTCATAGATTATTCTTTGAGTGCTTCAAACATATAATATGATTGATCATATGAATGATATGAAAATAGGGAAGAATAGGGTAGTACAACTCAAATGTGTAATCGATTGAATGATTTTAAATAGGTGTTTTCTTGGTATTTTCTATATGAATAATGATTAAGCTTAGAATTATATCTATACCACACCTTTTAAAAATATCTAATAGAAGGGTTTTTAAAAAAATAGATAACCCATAGGATTCTAAATATTTTCAAATTAGATGAATTTTAAGGATTGGAATTGATAATAATTTAGACATTTGTGTCAAATCAAGTGTCCCTATGTATATATATAATAATATAGACACTTGTGTGGGATATCTTCATCGAGCTAGGATTAATTGATAGGTAAGTTGCATTTTCCTTTGTATGTAGGATGCAAGTGTATGATAATCTAATAAGTTGTTGAAGATATCAAACTAATAGTAAAGGATATATATCAAGTTTTGGGTTTTATATATAGTGTAGGAGATCTAGGTCATGAAAAATGATAGGGTTAGACCATAAGATAAATATTTAAGAATGGTGAGATGATGAATGTGAGACTTTTGTTAATTGGAAGTTCTATAACTAAAAGATATAACCCTATTAGGTATTTTTAAAGTATACATTACTAAGATGATATATAATAATATTTTAGTATTCACATGTCCCCTTCATACAATAATGTATAAGGATTAAATTACTAGGTTAAAGGGGGAAATGTGTACCTAGGTATGTACAACACACCTTGTCTTTGATTGATCCCACTTTGATTATTTTTCTAGTGTATGAATTTTACCCAATAACATGTTATAGTATAAATAAATGCATATAGATTACATTTTTAATTAATTTAAATGATTGAAAAGAAAGTAGAAACTTAGTACACATGTGTTTCAATGCAACTATATTACCCCTTAGTACTTTCACTTAGGAAACCAAAATTATTATGAAGCATTGGAGTTCAGAGAGGTTCAAAACTAAACCTTGGATATTTTAAGAGGGATATTGGAAGGTAATGGTTCACCCAATCCAATGAAAGGGTGAGTTTTGAAATGGGCATTAAGATCATTAAATATCAATCACACAACTCAAGTAACATTATAAGAAAATCCAAGTTAAGTTGTATAACCAACTCAACCTATAGAATAAAAGTAGTGTTAGACCATTTATGACATTGAATCTCAACCAAACTACTAAAATGAGCCAACTACTATAAATAAGAAAGGCTCAAAATGGTGCTTCATAGTGACAATGATGTTTCTTGGTAAAATATCAGGGCTTCTTGGTAAATAAGTTTGAATAGCTATTTGTAATTTTACTTGCTATTGAACATTGTCATTAACTAAGGGAGAGATTGTTGATCATTATCATTGAGTGTTGAGATTTAATATTTAATGTGGTCATTAATGTCAAAGGTTATTATGAATATGAATGGTTCTTTCATTATTGTCAATATAATATCATAGATGTTAAATTTCCTTATGAAGATGCTTGGTAAAGTGAGCCTTGAGGTATGTGTATGATGAGTTATGATTACCAGCATAGTGAGTGTTATTGTATGAGAGTAGTGATGAAATAATATTGTTTGAATAATGTTCTATTATAATGTCAACTTGATTAAAATAATTAATAAATAGAATGAGTGAGTACAAGTTAGTATAAAAAATTTAAATCATCTTGTAATACTTTTTATAGATCTTTTGAGATGTAATTTGTGGTGGATTGATGAAATGAGTGAGCTCTGAATAAAAAATTGTATGCTACAAAGATCTATATAAATAGTTTTGAAGATGCTCTAAATAAGCTATGAAGATAAGAATTTTTTGAAGAACACTTGATAGTGTTTGATCATGAGAGATATTATTTGAGGTTATACATAAGGTGTTGAGGATATTGTAATTGATTAAAAGGTTATCTCTAAAGTCTTGTATATGCAGCTCTAAAGATGCTATGAAGATATTAGTCAAGCTCTAAAGATTTGTAAGTATCTGTGAATAAGTTTTGTTAAATCTCAAAAAAATAATAAGTGTATGAAGTTTCTTGAGAATACAAAAGAGACATTAAAACATAGGATAGTTTCAAGGTGAAACTTACAAGGTGGTTAGAAGGTTATATTTTAGGCCTAATAAGAATTGTAGGTCAAGGTTTAGAAAGAGAAAAAAGAGATGGTCGTAAGATGAGGTAACAAGATCACTTTCCATGACATGGGTGAGTAGGTAAACATTTAGAGAGGTGATTCAAGTTATTTAAGGTATGTGCATGAAGGTTCAGGTCTTGGTTTGTAATAAAAAGGCTTGAAAAGTATTTTAAGGTTTCTCAAGTGTAAATAATGAAGATTTATTTACCCAAAAAAAATTCTTAGTTATTTTTGACACATTCATCATTTACATGAGAAACTAATTTTTTCATGGTATGTGAGGAATGATTATAGCTCAAGGTTCCAAGCATTGGTTTTCAGAAAGAAGATCTAAATTTTATGAATGATCATTAAGATTGGAAGATGGTATAAACCATCATAAAACCCTAATAGTGACCTGATATTAAATATATTGTTATAAATAGCTTATAATGGTTTGATATGGTCATAAAAATGATTGGAGGTTGTATTCAAATCTCTTAGGCATCTCCTGGTGTGATTGGTTTCTCAGATAAGTGAGCAGACCCTACAATAAAGTGCTTATCTTTTAGATATTTACTATAGAAGACAAAGTTAACTGAGTCAAAGTTACTAAGTGGATGAAGCTAAAAATGTGAGACTTTTTTTTTTTTCATTAATACTTATGGATAGGTTTCATATCTCAATTGTGAAAATTTGGTGATCAAATTTGTCCAGTCGCTAACAGACCTAGTGGTGTAGATAATAAGGAAATTAGACACATGTGAGAAGATGTTTCCTAATGTGTTTTCATGTGAGAGTGATACATTAAATTAATTGATAATTATTTGGGGACATTTAATTATCTATCCATGATTTTTAGAATATTGGAAGTCAGTGTAAGAGGTTGAAAAATTGAATCCAAAATGGCTTATCTAGATGAGTAGAGTCTATGACAGAGAAGGTTAACAGATTGGTCTGTAATACCAATAGTTTTCATTAGAGATAATGATATAATTGATTGAGGTTGATTTTTGGATGTTAAAATATTTTGTTCATGCATTGAAATAAATTGAATATATTCAATCATGTGTTATATGTTCATTTTTCCTTGACTATGTTTTGGAGTCAATTGGTAGTTTTGAGTGAACATCTTGCAAAGAAGTGTTTGAGCCTGTTTACCTTGATTTGAAGCATCAAATGAATTTTATGATGACCTTGAGTCATGAGGTTTTTTAATATGCATTTGTTTCCATGTTTGTTTTTCAAAATTTAGTATATGCCTCAGTTATTCAAGATAGAGTTTTTATATATGTGTAAGCCTTTAATCTAATGATTTGAGAAAGGGTTCAAGTCGTGATTGGACCTAAAAGGTGTTTTGGATATAAATTAAAGTTATATAAGGTATATTAGAGTGTATTATGATGTTTTCCTACTATGAGATGTTTTATTATATTATTTAAAGAGAACAAAGGGTAATGTGTTGTTAAGAAGGCCTATTAAGTCTCTATAAGCCTAAAAAGAGGAGTAAGGGCAAATTGATGTATGTTCAACCTATTGTATTGATTGATTCATGATTAAAGAATATTATTTTAATATTAAAATACCTATTTATGTTTGACCTAATTTATTTTAATATGTTTCCACTTAAGAATGATATGGTCAAGTGACTTATATAAAAGCAAGGTAGTTTAGGCCTATTTGGTAAGCTTAGAGGATGCTAAGTGTGAGAGAGAATAAGAGGATTAAAAAATGATATAGATAATTTATGAGAATAAGGAGGTCATTATGACCATAATATAAGTTTCATGAATATCTAACATAGGTTTTACATATGAGGATCAAGGTTAGAAGACCTAGTCAAGCCATGAAGAGGGCTAGTTGAGTGAATACAGTTGAAGGCCTATTTGAGAGGGATAGAAGTGAGAAAAGATATGAAGGACTAGATCATAATATATTGGAAAATAAATAAGTGTTTATAAAGGTGATTAAACAACTAGGTGTGTTTCTACCTCAAAATTCACTTTTCAGATCATAAAGAAAGAAGAAACTAAAAAAGTAAATGGACAAGGCTTGGGAAGTACCTGGACTAAAGATCGCACACCGTAAATCCAGACGCTTGTGAGCACTCCTCTTTGGCTGTGGAGGAATGACACCTGCAAAGAAAAAGAACTTGGACAAAAAGGAGTTAGACAGATAGATGGTGGGTTGCCAGGCAAAAGCCTGTTCCCAGAAGTATGAGAACTTCCTTAAGGGAGGTCAACCCACTGTTTTGATAAGATAAGTTTGATAAAAAGATAGAATGCTAAAAAGGACTGAAATAAATAGCAAACTGAAAGAGAAAAGGAAGTAAAGGCTTACCTGGAAGAAGCTGTCGGCCTGGTCACAGTCACTGGCGTCGGTGGTCCTACCGGCGTCGGTTGTCGGGTCTGCCGACGTCGGTTAGTCTGCCGATGTCGGTGGGGGTAATGACCGGCGTCGGTCAGGGCAATGGCCTCTAGACGGGTCTGGTCAAGTTCTAGTCTGTAGATAGTCCGGGATTGGTCTGTGGTCTGGTCTGTGGACATGTCTGTGGACGGGTCTGAGTCTGATGGATGGGTCTGTGGATGGTCTTAGGCAGAGATACAGGGGAGTCAAATGGATAGAGAGGGACAGAGGAGGACAATCAAGGAGATGGGAATACGGGTCTGCCTAGCTTGGTTAACAGTGTGGGGGGGTAGAAGAGCTGAATCTAGTTTAAAACATGATAACTAGAAAGCATAAAAATAAACAGAGTATAACATACCTGTGCCCTGCTGAAGAAGGTGTTGATCTTGCTGTTGATGTTGCCGGATGTAAAACCTGTTGCTGATGAAGATTCCCTATTGTTCACCTGCAGAAGATTGCTGTGTACCTGAGGGAGAGAGAGTCAGATTGATTGGTAGAGAGATTGCTGATACAAGGGTTTGATGCCAAAGATTCAAGAGTCGGGATGCGAGAGCTAGAGAAGCAGAAAAGTGAAGAAAAGCCAAACGGAACCAGAGAGAGAGATAACGGTGAAGAAAACCGTTATGAAGGGTGCCGACGCCGGCAATATCGTTGACGTCGGCCGAAGGATGACCGACGTCGGCGGCTGAAAGGCTGGAGAAAGGCTAAAAATAGCCTTTCATCTGTTTCCCAACGGCCGGGTCAAATGAATGTGAGGATAAAACGGTCGACGGGGGTTAAATGGGCGAGAGGAGAGGTTGGAATGGGAGTCTAAGGCATTAAATGGCCATGTGGGGAATGAAGGGGATCCAAGGAGGGTATCCTAGGGTGGCGAGGTGGCAAGGAGAGGGAAAAAGGGGCCTTATTTAATTAAAAATAGATGTTTATTTCCAATTAATAAGACTTAGGTGGGTTAGGGACCAAGGAGGACTAGGAGGGAGAAAGGACCAAGGGTTAGACACTTTTTAGGTGTCTACATTTGCCCCTTTTTGTCTTGTTGGTTGTTCTGGATGAACTGCAAGACAAAAACAGGGAGATGGTTGCCCCAGGTGAGGGATGATGTGGATTGCCCCAAAGTGGATGAGGTATTCCCCCTCAAAGCAGGAGTCGAAGGAAGGAACCTGATGTCGGGTGCTGATTTGACAAAAGGTGGATGAGAAAGATGAAAAGTGAGTGAAAACGCTGCAAAAGTCATGATTGCACGCATACCACTACACAAGATGGTCAGGTCAAAAGTGTCGCAGGTCAAGGGTCAAGGAGTGCCAAAATTGAAGTAACCGGGCCCCAGCATTTAGTCATCTGCTGATCGGGTCACTCAATCTAAGATGAAGCTCTAAATGGTCATCGTGTCCCAGGTATCCAGGGCTTAGGAAGTGCTCCCAGAAACATGAAAAATCCACAAGTAGTAGGGATCAACTGGCTCGCGATCCTATACTTGTGAAGGGTCAAAAATAGTCTGTGGACAATTCTGCTAACCAGCCGTGGAATAGCATACACGCAAAAACAACCAAGGCAACATTGGCTTGGAAGTGGTCGAGGTCGAAGGAGATAGGCATGATCTCCAATGGTCATGGGTCAAGAGGATGGATGGACGAAAGGATGCGGCCGAGCTAACCCCAGAAGACCCCATGTCAACTGAGTGTTGCCTACATAGCCCCTGTCGTAGGGGCCTCAGGCTGATGTAGTTCTCCCTAAAAGGGAGGAAGGGTCAGAGGGATTGATTGGTCTTGGTTAAAGTCGATGATTGGTCTTGGTCAAAGGTCTTGGAGTTGGTCGCGATAAGAGTCAAAGAAGAGAAGGTTTGTCCATCAAAGAGACGAACAAACGGGGGTGGTCGAGCTAACCTCAGAAGATGTGGTATCTGAGTGCTGCCTACATAGCCCTGGTCATAGGGCCTCAGACCAATGTAGTTCGGACGAATTGAGAAGATTGGTCGATGATTGGATGTGGTCAAGCGTCGAAATGATGAGGCCAAGATGAGGATAAAAGGATGCTACAGATGGTGTATTCTGTAGAAGTGGTCGAGAGTCTTTCATCCCTAGCAAGTTTCCATAGTCGCGATGGATGTATGCTAAAAATGAATGGAGGGTCTATTTATGCTTCAGCAAGTATTGGTTTATGCTTAACATAAATTGGGTCTGGTCGGTAGTTTCCATGTGTATTGGTGTCCATAGAAACTATGTGAAATGGTCTAGGATGATGCCTGATGTCATGTTGAAAATGTCGAGGCTGGTTTGAAAAATGTTGAAGTTGGTTTGGTTTAAGGATGAGTCGACAATTGATGTGATCAAAGAGTGACCAAAGCGAAGAGAAAAGGTGAAAGGCAAATCACTCTTTCATTGACAAGGACCAGAAAGGAAGCATAGATAGGGGTTATAAGAACAAAAGCCCCGTTTATGCATTACGTCGTTGACCAGTGTGGTGTTAGAATGGTAATCGAATCACTTTGACATTAAAGTGTGCTCGAAGTCCCTTGAGCAGGTGATAGGAGGAGGATAGGGTAACCCAGTTTAAGAGCAGGAATAACCTTGCCCCTTTTATAGGAGACCCTGAGACAACTACAAGCCAATGTCCGTGACTCGTTTTTTTTTTTTTTTTTTTTTTTTTTTTTTTTTTTTTTTTTTGGGTGCAGGCTGATCGATGCAGGAAGCCTACATAGAGATGTCATTTGATGTATGGTCATGTTGCGAAGCTGATCAATGCAGGAAGCTTCTAAAATAGTGATGTTTGTTGCCAGAGTAGTCATAGCCATCCTTCGAGGGAGTGGTCTATATTTTTGCTTAATAATGTTTGAAAAGTTGGCCTAGCTGTCCTTCAAGGGATCAGTCTAGTAATACAACAATGATAGTACAGCTGTCCTTCGAGGGATCAGTCTGTCTTTTTGATTTGACTTGATTTGTGACCATGGATATGTTTTGACATCTTGATTTGGATTTTGATAGAAATGAGAGTCACGGACAAGACTGTAGAAGCTCAAGGACGCCCCTTTTATTAGGACAAAGCATCCATGCATCCTAAAAGGGTTGTAGAGGACTTGTTAAAGGGGAATAGGGTTGAAAGGAATGAGGATTAAGAGGACGAGGATTGCTCAAGGGACGAGCTCAAGTAAAACGTCAAGTGATCGAGCATTCGACTAACAGAAGAAAGGTCGAAGATGCAAGACATAAGAAGGGGTTTAAGATCTAATAAGACCCTGGGCCATGCTAGTGCGTGATAAGGTCCGAGTCAATTAGGAGAAAACTTGCCCCATTTGCCTCTTTCCAGATTGGTCAGGTGTTGATTGATAGATGTGAAGTTGGTTGACGTGGTTGTTGATTGATCGAAAAAGGTTGAATGTTTGGTCGAAAGGTCTGGTTGATTGATATTTGGTTGAAGTTTGGTTGAGACTAGTCAAATAATTGGTCGGGGGTTGGGTCGATGGACACTTGGTCGAGATTTAAGATAAAATGAGTGATTGATATGTGGTAGAGACTGGGTTGAAAGGTTGGTCGAGGTTTGGATGAAGGATGAGTTCCCCCATCGGGTAGGGAGAATGTTTGAAAGATTGGTTAAGGTTGGTTGAGGTTTAGTGGTCAGATGGATGGTATTAATGTCGAATAAAGGGGTCAAAGGCGGCAAAGGGACCACAGTATGGCGTGGAGATCCCAATTTAGGTGATGAGGTTGGAGAGGCATGAGTCGGGGTTGATGTTTTGTTGAAGAGGTGGTCAAGAGGATCCTTGGTGAGAAGGGAGTCCTTTTTCCGGTGCGGACGAATGACAGCTTTAAGAGCGCAACAACGCTCAGTGTCATGTCCCGGAGTGTGATGATAGTGGCAGAACGTAGAGTTGTCGAACCAAGAGGGCCTTGATTTGAGAGGTGATGAGCAGAGCGGTGTTGAAGGTTTACTGATAACGTGGTTGAAAAGGGAGGTGTCATTCCCAAGACATTGGCGAATGGTGACCTTGAGGGCATGACAATGCTCCGTGTCGTGCCCAGGTGTGCGATGATACGCACAAATGCAAGTGTGGTCGAACCAAGGTGGTTTAGGTCCGAGAGATTGATATTGTCTAAGAGGTGGGAGGTCGAGGTGAGAGGACTGCAACAATTGCCGTAAGAGCAAGACATATGAACCTGCTAACGGGTCGGGATGTTTTATTGCAGTGGGGGTTGGTGACGTTGGTTTGAGAGGTGAAAGAGGTATAGGTCGAAGGTTTGGATGAGATGTATGTCTGACGGGATGAGGGAGTAATAGAGGCGATGTGCCTCGGTGAAAGATGGGAGTGGGAAGCACTCCTATTAAAGTGGACGGATGCGGGCCCAAGATTGAAGGTAATGACGAAGGTGGAGGAGGAGTCCTCCGATGTGGTCTAGTAGTCTTCGTGTGTCTGGGTCGAGAGCCACCGTTGTGCGAGGCGAGGTTAGATATGGGTTTGGGTTTGGATGTGGATGGAGGTGAGTGAGATATAGAAATCTCACGCAAAGGGCAGGAGGAAACCGTGACTGGGTCTTCCTCGGTTGAAATGGGTGGAGAGACTGGTTCTTCTCTTGGTGGAGAAGAAATAAGAGAGGGCGGCTCCTCAAGTGGGTAGAGGGCATGGATGATCGTGCCTTCTACTTGTAGTTGAGGAGTAGGTAAGGTAGGGTCTTCAGACGGAGGTGGGCTTAATGGCATTGATGTGGTCAAAGCGTCTTCCAATACAAGAGAGGTAGATGGAGGACTAGTAGGAGAAGAAGGTTCCTCATCCTTTAATGGAAGAGGTTGGTCAAGGACAAGAGGCAAGATGGTGCTAATGGTGTGAATGTCATAGTCTTGAGGGTCATTGGTCGAAGTCTGGACGTTGTTTTGAGTAGGCAGATGATTAGGGAATGGTTGTTTGAAAATGTCGATATGTTGGTTAGGAGGGGCGTTTGGGTTATCTAAAATAAGATCCCCCTTGTCGATCATGTCTTGGACGATGTTTTTGAAGGTTCGGCAGTTGTCGATGTCATGGCCTTGGATGCAATGAAAGGGACAGAAGTCAGCCTCCCTATACCATGTAGGGATGGCTTTTGAAGGGTCGAATTGAGGTGGTCGGATTGGAGGGAGATTGAGGTCCCCCTGCTTGAGAAGTTTTTCCAAAACAGAAGCGTATGGTTCTCCAAGTGGAGTGTAAGAACGCTGAATGTACCGTTGTTGTAATTGTTTGGTAATGCTTGGAGATGTCGAAGGTTGAGAGTAATTAGTTGACGTCGATGATGGTGATCTAACGACCACAGTATGGGCCACTCCTTTAGATTCGGAATTGGCAAAAGAAGAAAGTCTGGAAGAAGAATGGCCATTGGTAGATTTTGCGTTGGTATGACGCAATTTGACCTTATCTTCTTCAAGGGCGCGGAGTTCGAGCTTTCGAGCCATGGTGAAAGCTTCGTCAAAAGTGTGAAATGTCTGAATCTGCAAGGTAGAAGAGATGTGTCTGGCACATGCTCGAGAGAAGAGCTCGATGAGCTCAGGTTGAGGCAAAGAGAAGGAGAGCTGGTTGATCAGGCCTCTCCAACGAGCGACAAAGTCGACAATTGATTCGTCGTCAAATTGCCTGATGAAGTAAAGGTCTATGATTGAGACTTGTTTAGTGATGTTGATTGAGAAATGGTCAAGAAACAGTTGGGCGAGTTGGATGAATGAAAAGATAGAGTGTCTGGCAAGAGAACTATACCAGTCAAGGGCTGGGCCGGAAAGCGACATAGGGAACGTGCGTAAGAGCAACGCATCGTCATGGGCGATAAGATAACAGGCATGTCTAAATGCCCGTAGATGTTGTTGTGGGTCTTCCTTACTTTGAAAGCGAGTGAATTTAGGAAGCTCCCAATGGTTAGGGTATGGTCGAATAGGGACGGAAGGATGGATAGGCTCGTTGCAAATTTGTTCATATGACAAAGTATTGCTTGAACCGGAAATGGAGGCTTCGAGACTGGACATTTTATCCATCAGCATCTTGATAAGATCTGCTGACAGATTGGCGGGTTGAGCGCCCCCTAGGTGGTAAGGCACTTGGAAGAGGCTAGAGGAGGCGTGCGACATAGTCGGTTGTACAACGTACGGATGACTAGTCGCAGGGGCGGAAGTGGAGGCTAGAGGTGGTTGCGTTACGAAGGTCGAAGGTATAGGTTGATTGGGCACCGCCAAAGGTGGTTGAATGGCGGCACTGGTAGAAAGATAAGTCGGCACTCCTACATTTGTGGGCGCAAGAGTATGAGGGGTCGAGGCAATCAAGTTCTGATGTGATGTAGAACTTGGTTGAATTGCCGATGGTTGAGGGGGTAATGGAACCCCGATGGAGGTCAGTCTAAAAATAGACGAGGAGGCCAAACTTTGCGTATTGGCCATGGTTGGGTTAATAGTTGAGGCGAAAGGTTGAGTCGAAAGGGGTTGGGTGGCGAATGGTGTGGATGTCATCGCCATGTCACCCGAAAGGTCTCGCGTTGGGTTTCTTGCGAGATAGTTTTGAAGGGCTGCGGTATTGAGGTCCAAGAATCTCACAAAATCTTGGTCCCCTTCAGGAATGATGGGAATTTGAGTCAGGGTCGAGGTCGGGGTCGGTCCTGTAGGAGTTCTTTCAGTCTCCGAGTGGAACTCCATGATAGGACTGGGTTAGGGACGGAAGCGGTTGTTGGCTAAAGTGGTTAAGGAGAGAGTCCTGGTTCCAAAAACTGTGTTCTTGCAGTCTCAAAAAACCAGAATGGAGTTTTTGACAGAGAAGGGACAGGTTTTAGGCTGCTGGTTTTGAAGAAAAAGGATAGTGACAGAGACCGACGTCGGTTGAAAAACCGATGTCGGTAAGAAATATGGCCGATGTCGGTCAGATAACCGATGCCGGTAACAGATGAAGCCGACGTCGGTAGCAAGACCGATGCCGGTGACAGGGGAAGCCGACGTCGGTGGCAGAACCGATGTCGGTGACTGTGTTTTCTAGAGAACCAAAAGGTTCTTGGAAAAACAAAGAAGAAAGCGTCCTCACACACTCAAACAAACAGATGAGAAGAGGAAAACAGAAAGAGATAGACAAGCCTAAGCGATAAATCCTAGGAATTAACCTTAGAAACTTGTGGCTTATGCCTTAGATGAATGTTTAGGGAGATTGGCTGAAAAATGGGTCCTAGAAGAAGGCGGTCTAAGGATGGTTTCAGGTGTTGTTTTAGGTGCTCAAAGATCTGTGTTAGGGTCTGGTACGTGGCCTGGTGCTAAGGAGCAAGCTCCCCTCACTTCACGATTCCAGTGGTTAGCTGGTCTCGCTTAGCCAAGATATACCTCGCCTAGAGTTTAGACTCCGCCAGAGAACGGAGTGGGCTTCCCCCTTGGTGATGAAATCCAAGTAGGGTCATCGGGATGGGTAAGGTATCCGCTGGGGGATGAATTCCCAGTCGGGCCTTGTCTCAGGTAAGTTTTATGTGTGTTTTAGTGCATGTGGTCCGATAGTGTAACATCAAGTGTCTACGATTTATTCAATATGTGCCTAAGTTACTAGATGTGGACTAATGCAAGCACAAGCAGAAATGAAAGTGCAATATGTTTTAATGCCCAAGTCGAAATGTGAGATTTGCTATGAAGACAAGTTGGAGAAAGGGATGAGAGTATGATGTTTAGACTAGTCTAGAAATGCAAGGAAGAAAGATTCATTTTAGTCCCGCTTATAGTGTCATTTGGAATAGAAGAAAGAGACAAGAAGGAAGGAGCCTAAATGCACCTAAATGAATGAAAAAGAAAAGGAACCCAGGAGGAACCTAGGGTCCCATCGGGCGTGCCAGAGATGTTTCTACCTCAAAATTCGCTTTTCAGATCATAAAGAAAGAAGAAACTAAAAAAGTAAATGGACAAGGCTTGGGAAGTACCTGGACTAAAGATCGCGCACCGTAAATCTAGACGCTTGTGAGCACTCCTCTTTGGTTGTGGAGGAATGACACCTGCAAAGAAAAAGAACTTAGACAAAAAGGAGTTAGACAGATAGATGGTGGGTTGCCAGGCAAAAGCCTGTTCCCAGAAGTATGAGAACTTCCTTAAGGGAGGTCAACCCACTGTTTTGATAAGATAAGTTTGATAAAAAGACAGAATGCTAAAAAGGACTGAAATAAATAGCAAACTGAAAGAGAAAAGGAAGCAAAGGCTTACTTGGAAGAAGCTGTCGGCCTGGTCACAGTCGCCGGCGTCGGTGGTCCTACCGGCGTCGGTTGTCGGGTCTGCCGACGTCGGTTAGTCTGCCGACGTCGGTGGGGGTAATGACCGGCGTCGGTCGGGGCAATGCCCTCTAGACGGGTCTGGTCAAGTTCTGGTCTGTAGATAGTCCGGGATTGGTCTGTGGTCTGGTCTGTGGACGTGTTTGTGGACGGGTCTGAGTCTGATGGACGGGTCTGTGGATGGTCTTAGGCAGAGATACAGGGGAGTCAAATGGACAGAGAGGGACAGAGGAGGACAATCAAGGAGATGGGAATACGGGTCTGCCTGGCTTGGTTAACAGTGTGGGGGGGTAGAAGAGCTGAATCTAGTTTAAAACATGATAACTAGAAAGCATAAAAATAAACAGAGTATAACATACCTGTGCCCTGCTGAAGAAGGTGTTGATCTTGCTGTTGATGTTGCCGGATGTAAAACCTGTTGCTGATGAAGATTCCCTGTTGTTCATGCAGAAGATTGCTGTGTACCTGAGGGAGAGAGAGTAAGATTGATTGGTAGAGAGATTGCTGATACAAGGGTTTGATGCCAAAGATTCAAGAGTCGGGATGCGAGAGCTAGAGAAGCAGAAAAGTGAAGAAAAGCCAAACGGAACCAGAGAGAGAGATAACGGTGAAGAAAACCGTTATGAAGGGTGCCGACGCCGGTAATATCACTGACGTCGGCCGAAGGATGACCGACGTCGGCGGCTGAAAGGCTGGAGAAAGGCTAAAAATAGCCTTTCATCCGTTTCCCAACGGCCGGGTCAAATGAATGTGAGGATAAAACAGTCGACGGGGGTTAAATGGGCGAGAGGAGAGGTTGGAATGGGAGTCTAAGGCATTAAATGGCCATGTGGGGAATGAAGGGGATCCAAGGAGGGTATCCTAGGGTGGCGAGGTGGCAAGGAGAGGGAAAAAGGGGCCTTATTTAATTAAAAATAGATGTTTATTTCCAATTAATAAGACTTAGGTGGGTTAGGGACCAAGGAGGACTAGGAGGGAGAAAGGACCAAGGGTTAGACACTTTTTAGGTGTCTACAAGGTGATTAATTTGGTGTTGATTCATCTAGGGGGTTGGTGCCTCCTTACAAATGGATGCTTGATAAAGCTTAGTTGAGTTGGTGTTGAGCTAGTTAGGGTTGGTTCTCCATGTGTAATTGGTTTTTCATTAAATATTTATGTTTATCTTATAGTATTTTATTCCATTTTATTCATTAGTGGGTGTATACCCCTTAAATTTTTTCTAAATATATGTTGTGTTCATGTGTTTCATGCTATTATGATTTGTTGATTATGCTTACTAAGATGTACATGCTTATTAGAATGGTTCATGTATGATTAAATGGAATTGAATGAAAATTTTATAAGACTAATTCACCACCCTTTGAATAATATTGTTTACAATAATTGGTATCATATCAAGTCCTTTGGAGTAGTCCTAAAAGCCTAAAGGAGATCCTAAGAAGTAAAGATGACTAGTCAGCAAGCTCAAGGTGGTTTCTCTACTAGTAAAGATCCATTGTTCAATGGATATAACATGCCTTCTATAATATAATAATGAATATATATATATATATATATATATATATATATATATATATATATAATTTCATAGGGACATGATATTTGGTATTCAATTATGGATGGTTATATTGCACCTTTAATTCCACCAATAGATGCATCAGGTAAGAAGGTTAGTGAAAATAACTCCAAGGAAATGAATGCCATTTTGTGTGGCCTATCAAAGGTAAAGATTGTAAAAGTAATGAATTATATTTCAACCAAATATATATGGGAAAAATTTAATACCATATATGAATGAGACACCAAGGTGAAGATGGCTAATTTTCAAACCCATAGAAGACAATTTCAAAGCCTGAGGATGAATGAAGATAAAACTATTGAATCTTACCTATTCAGGGTTGGTAAAGTTATTAATATAATTAGAGGACTGGGAAGAGTGAAAGATTATACTATTTTCCAAAAGGTATTGAGATCACTAACTTCTAAATTTGAATTTAAAGTATCTATAGTATAAGAGATGCAAGATTTAGACAAGTTAGATATGGATGGGCTTCATGATATCTTGATTGCCTATGAGATGAGATCAAATGAAGGAAAACCTTTCAAGAAGGAAGCTAATTTCATGGTTGAAAATAATTCGAAGTCTAATAAATTCAAAGATGAGATATGTTTAGATATTGATGATGATGAACTCATAGCTATATTTTTTAGGAAAGTGAGGTTTGGCTTAGGTAAGTACAAGGGTAAGTTACCCTTCAAATGTTTTAGTTGTGGAAACATTGGTCACTTTACAACCAATTATCCTAAAAAGGACATATCCAAACATGATGAAACTCATAGAGATGATATAAAGGCTTAAAATTCTAAAAATAACAAGAGAGATTTCAATAATAATGAAAGAAAGAAAGGATCATTTAATAATATGAAGAGTTTCTACACCAAAGAAGATAGTTCATCAGATGTAAGTGATTCAGACACATCTAACAGTGATGATGATAGTAATGAATCTAAATATGATAATAATTAAATTATGTTAATAAAAATAGAATTAGACAATGAGGGATATTCAAATGGGAAATGCCTTATGATTAATATAGAATCAGATGAATAAGTATACTATGATAGTGAAGAAGATGAAGTGGATTTTGAATCAGAGCTCATAAGTTCCCTAGAAAAAATGAAGATTGTGAAGAAGAATAATAAGAAACTAAATTCATTAACTCAAGATTATGAGGATCAAATTGGATTGTTTGAGGAAAGACTAAGCAACACTTCCAAGGAGTATGAATAGATCATCCAACAAGTTGAAACCCAGATAGAGATTGTGGAAACAAGCCTAAAAGCTAAAGAGAAAGATTATAGTAGATATGAAACTGAAATAGAATCTCTAAAATTTGAGTTAGATCAAGCATCTAGAAAGGTGAGAAAAATTGTAAATTTTGAAAAGATCATTGAGGCTCTAGTTGATATCTTGAACAGTTAAAAGTCTGCAAGTGACAAGACAGGTCTTGGATTCATAGAAAACTGAAAGAAGGCACCTCAAGTTGAAAAGAAGACTATTGAATATAATAAGGTCAACATTAAAATACCTATCATATATCCTAATTGTAAAAGGTATGATAATTTTTTCAATGGTTATTATTTTACATGCAGTCAATTTGGTCATAGATCAAGAGAATGTAGAATATCCTCCAAGAATGAGTACTCATGGAACTATGGAAGGAAAAGTAATTGGTCAAAGAGAGATATTAGTCATCATAAATCAAATGATATGTATAAGGTGGTCTATTACATATATTATAATTTTATACACATTTAAATTTTTTGTCCTAATAGATATAGAAGATCATCAAGTCAAAATAGGAAGTTTGAATCTCCTAGAATGTAGGATAAAAGGTAAATGAATGTATAGAAACCAAAGCCAATAAAGACAAGTCTTGATCAGTATACAAACTCAAGTGGATTTCTTGATGAGATGGATCATACCTCAAGTGATAAATAAAGTAAGGAATGTCAAGTACACTTGTTATATGTATTTTTTGACAAGACAGTCAAAGAAAAGAATAAGGATGGAAAGGTTGATGATGAGATCAAAACTATAGTGTCAATCAAGTCCAGAAGAATGTTAAATAATATTTAGTCTTGTGAAAAGATGGAGATATGGGAATCTCCTAAGTTCATATTTTTTTCCCCTATGAAAAGGGGGTGGCTCCATTAAGCTTTATGGAGACATTATTCTATTAGTAGAAGCATGAGGATACAGGAAAAAAAGTTTATTTAGAGAAGATTCCAGGTTGTATGTGCTGCAAGCAAGAGGATGAAGATGGATATTATCCATTCCTATGTTGATATCTCTTTTTTTTGAATTAGAATAATGATGATAGATCTAAGACTAGTATCATGTATTTGAAGTTAAACTATATAGACAATTAGTATATAAGAGGTAAGCTTTTGATATTTGTTTATATGAGTAGTTGAGCATGATCTATGAGTACAAAGGGGGGGTCCCTATTTATAAATTTGGTATCTAGTATGGGATAGTCTTATGTGTGTTCAAGAGTTTGATATTCTTCTATCATATCAATAAAGATAAGTAACCTAAGATACTAATTATTTAAAATAAGATATGTTTGGTCTAAGGGGGAGCTTTGTAGATCTATTTTCTTTGTCAAGAAAATCTTTACTTTTTGATAAGCATGGAGTTAAGGAGAGATTATGTTTAATATAATTCATATACTATATTTGTTGATATTTTGATGAATAAGTTGGGAGAGTGTGGTAGAGTGGCTTAATTGATAAGTTTATAAGAATGTTTGTCATAAGTGGTTGCCAAAGTTTTTGAAGACTATGTGTCATCTAGTATATTTTAGAGATAGTATCATCTCATAAGGAGAAGAGATGATTTCAGTAGTTTTAGATGATCTTTGATTTATAATACTAATAGAATCATGGTGGATGCTTGGTTCAAGGGGGATCTATTCAAGTAGGTTAATTGAGCTTGTTCTATGTTGAAGTGGTTTTGTAATCTGAGTTCATTCTGAAAGAGATGCCAGTTATGAAAGACCTTTGTCATTAATGTCAAAGGGGAATAAAGATTAGAAATGTTTAGAAAGAAAGAAAATAAAAGACAACAACCAAGTATAACAAATTATTTCCATCAAGAGTGGTTAAAATATTTTTTAGTATGTTTTCCATCAATAACAAAGGGGGAGATTGTTAAAAATTGTCAATGATTAAAGAAGATATTACTGATAATTATCATTGAGTGTTGAGCTTTATATTTAATATTGGCATTGATGTCAAAGGTCTTGTGAAGATGCATGGTTATTTTTTTATGTTAATATAATATCATAGATGTTAAAGGTTCTTGTGAATATTCTTGATCAAGTGAGCTTTGAGGTATGTATATGATGAGTTTTGATTGCCAGCATAGTGAGTGTTATTACTATATAAGAGTAGTAATAAAAGCATATTATTTGAAGAATGTTCTATTTTGATATCAACTTGAGTGAAATAATTTATAAAAAACATGAGTGAGTATAGGTTAGTACAAAAAATGTAAATCATCTTGAAATACTTTTTATATGCCTTGTGATATGGTATTTATAGATGGCATGATGAAATGAGTGATCTTCAAAGAAGAAATTATGTGCTCAAAAGATCTATGTAAGTAGTTATGAAGATGATATGAATGAGATATGAAGATAATAATGATCTGAAGAGTACTTGACATTGTTTGAGCATGATAAATATTGTTTGAGGTTATACATGAGGTGTTGATGATCTTGTAATTGATTAAAAAGTTAGCTTTGAAGACCTATATATGTAGCTCTAAAGTTGTTACAAACATCTTAGTCAAGCTTTGAAGATTTGTAAGTAGATCTGAAGAATTTATATTAAAGCTCCAAATAATAATGAGGGTATAGATTTTCTTGAGAATACACATGAGACATTTAAACATAGGAAAGTTTCAAGGTGAATCTTACAAGGTGGCTAGAAGGTCAAATTCTAGGCCTAATAAGATTTGCAGGTTAAGGCTTAGAAAACAAGAAAAGAGATGGTGGCCAGATAAGGTAACATGATTAGTTTCCATGACATGGGTGAGCATTTGAATATTGATAAAGGTGAGTCTATTTTTTTTAAATTTGTACATAGATTTTTAGGTCTTGGTTTGAAATAAAAGGCTTGAAAAGTATTTCAAGGTTTCTTGAGTGCATATAATGAAGAGTTGTCTACCCGAGAAGTTTTTCATAGTGTTATTTGACATGTGTATCATCCACATGAGAACCTAAGTTATTCATGGTAGATGTGGAAGGTTTATAGCTTAAATTTCCAAGCATTAGTTTCTAGAAAGAAGAGTTAAGTTTAATGAATGATCGTTAATATTGGAAGATGGTTTAAACCCTCATAAAACCCTAATAATGAACTGATATTGAAGATGTTAATATAAATAGATTATAATGGCTTGATATGGTTATAAAAATTATTTAGTTTTGTGTTCAACTCTCTGAGGCATCTCTAAGTGTGATTGGTTTCTAAGATGAGTAAGTAGACCCTATAGTAAAGTGATTGTCTTTTAGAGATTTGTTGTACAATATAGAGTTGACTCAATAAAATTTGTTAAGTGGATAAAGATAAAAGTGTGAGAGTATTAGTTTTCATTAATGAAGAATTTTTGATAGGTTCTAGATCTCAGGTGTGCAAATTTGGTGATCAAAGTTGGTTAGTCACTAACATACCTAGTGGTGTAGACAACAAAGAAATCAGATAGATGTGAGACGATGTTTCATAATGTGTTTTCTTGTGAGAGTGATGCATTAAAATACTTCATTAATTTTTTTGGGTCTTTAATTATATATCCATGCTTTTCAATATATTTTAAGTCATTGCAAGATGTTGAAACATTGAATCCAAAATGGCTTATCTGGTTGAGTAGAGTCTGTGAGAGAGAAGGTCAGTAGATTAGTCTATAAGACTAATAGTTTTCATTAAATATCATGATATGATATATTTAGGTTTATCTAAATATGTTATAATATTTTTTTCATTCATTAAAATCCCTTTAATATATTCAATCATGTGTCATATTTTTATGTTTCCTTGACTATGTTTTGAAGTCAATTTGTAGTTTTGAGTGAACATCTTGCAGGGAAGTGTTTGAGCCTATTTACCTTGAGTTGAAATATTATATAAATTTTTTGATGACCTTGACGTCATGAGGTTTCTAAATATGTATTTTTTCCATGGTTTTTATTAAAAATTGAATATATACCTCAGTTGTTCAAGATAGAGTTTTTGTATATGCACAAGCCTTTTATATGCAGTGATTTGAGAAAGGGTTCAAGTGGTGATTAGACCTAAAAGGTGTTTTAGATATAAATTAAAGTTATATAATGTATATTGGAGTGTTTTATGATTTATTCATACCATTATATGTGTTTTTATTTACTTTAAATAGATCAAAGGGTAACGTGTTGTTAAGAAGGCCTATTAGGTCTCCATAAGCCTGAAAAGAGGAATAAGGGCTAATTGATGTATCACTGACCTATTTTATTGAATAATTAATTATTAATGAATGTTATTTTAATATTAAAATACCTATTCATTTCTAAACTAATTTATTTTATTATGTATTTGACTAAGAAGGATATGATCAAGTGACTTGTATAAAAATAAGGCAGTTTAGTCCTATTTGGTAAGCTTAGAGGATGCTAAATGTGAGAGACTAGAAGAGGATAAGAAAATGATAAATATCCTTTTTGAGTATAATGAACTAATTATGACCATAATATAAGTTTTATTTATATCTAACATAGGTTCAACATATGAGTATGAAGGTCAAAGACCTAATCAAACCATGAAAAGGGCTAGTTGAGTGAAGATGGCTGAAGGCTAGTTTAAGAGGGATAAAAGTGAATGAAAAGATGAAGGAGTAGACCATCATATATTATATAATAAATAATTTTTTATAAAGGTGATCAAATAATCAGGTGTTTGAGTTGGTACTGAGTCATCTAGGGGGTTGGTGCCTCTTTGTAGATGGGTGCTTGCTAAAGCCTAACTGAGTTGGTGTTGAGCTAATTGGGATTTATGTTCCATGTGAATTTGGTGTTTCACTAAAGATTTATGTTTATATTATAAGACTATAGTCCATTTTCTTCATCAGTGGGTTTTATTCCCATAGAGGGTTTCCCATGTATATGTTGTTTTCATGTGTTTCATGCTCTTATGATTTGTTGCTTATGCTTGCTAAGATGTACAAAATTTTTAGAATGGTTAATGTATGGTTAAGTGGAATTGAATTAAAAGTATTAAAGACTCATTCACACCCCCCCCTCCTCTCATTCATCTTATTTCCAACACTTGCATGGAATATGCACCTCTAATGTGTATCAAGATGAAGTATCTTTAAAAATTTAACCTCTACTATGTATATACAATTTGTCATAAATCTAAAAAACTCTATCTCAAACTTGTAAAAAATAGTGTAATATGTATAGTATTATGACCCAAGTTTATATCTGAATCATTTAAAATGTAATGAAACTATGGAAATTTTGAGAATTGTATAAGCATGGATGTAATGTCTCTATGACATGCGCTCACTAGTATGTCCCTTTTTTGAGGTGATGGAAATGGAATTAAGTAGTTACATTACCTCAAAAGGGTGATATAATGATATAATTTGTGTATGAATCATGTAGATAAAAATAGCATGTCCAAGTAGATATAGCAATGAAGCTAATAGTATGTGATCACAAATAATCCTAAGATACATGATATGTATCATGTTAATGTCTATAAAGCAACATTACAAGATCAAAAAAAATCAAGCACAAACATAAGATACTCAATGTCACACAAAAGGGCATATTCAAACATCACACATTTCCTTGCTTTTTGGTCCTTATGTGATTATATATTTCTTTCTTTTTCTATTTGCTTGTGAGCAACTTAAGCCACACTCTTGTGATTTTATGATTTAAACTATTTGGTATCTCATCATTATCAATTGAGTTAAAATTCCTCAAAAAATCCCAAAAACATTCGTAAAGATCTTTAAAAATACTAAAAATCACAAAATCATGAACATTAGCTTAGAATTCCCATGCTAGATATAAATCCCTCAAAATTTTCTAGGATGGGCCATATTATTTATTCATTTTATTTCTAGACCACCTTGATCTTTTTCCTCTAATTTATAGGAGAAATATGTTGGATTGAGGTCCACACAAACTATGTAGGTAGTACTTAGATAAATGAGGTGTCTCAGGTTAGCTTAGCCATATCTTCTTTTCTTTTTTGACCACTTATTTACCTTAAGCATTCTAGGATTCCTAGCTATTTCATAAGTATCCACTTGTCCTTAAGTTTACCCATCCTTATTGGCCTTATCCATATGCTTTCTCTATTTTGTAAGATTATATTATGAGAATTGTGCATCTAACTTTGATGCATTAATGACCACTTGGATTTCATTACTCTCTCACCATTTTGTGAGCCAACACTATTTGAACACTCTTTCAATTTTATGAGCACCTTCATTTTATGCTCTAATAATTTTTTGATATTATTCTCATTCTCATATTTAGATGTAGTAGATACTATAGATTACCAATTTAGTAAATTTGTGGCTACTCATCTCTTACCTTTCAATGCGGTTTTATCCTAAATAATACTCTCATGCCTAAATTATTTATTTATGTTGATGTTTTCATGATTATGGAATGCCATCCTTTATTTTCTCACACACTCACCAATTTATGAGATCATTCCTAGTTTACTCTACACATCAATCATGTTTTTTAGCTCATCATTTTCTTCTATCCATATCCTAGGAGAAATAAATTTGGCCTAAAGTTCACATTGGATCTTGTGTACATAGAACTATGTAGGTAACTTCCACTTTCCTAGTGCAATTAGAGTCAACTCGGCTATGCCTTCCTTTTATTCTATTTTCCCCTAATTTTGTTGTTTTATTTTCATCATCTCCTATAATCTAGGGGAATTATTTGTCATCTTTTTTGTGTGTCATTTTTCCATATTTCCTATGGGAAACATTGTTCATTTTTTTGTTCCTATATTGTTGTACCTATGTCATTAATGTGTATCTTATCGGTCATCATGTCACAAAGAGTAACACCTATATTACACATGCAATAACAATTTGTTTTTTATTTCCACTAGTATTGTGATTAACCATTATGTGTGTTTGTTTGATTTTGTTTTGATTGTTTTGTTTATTTGTGTTTTGTTATTCGTTCATTTATTTTTATTGGTGTCTTATTGTGTTTTTATTTATTGTTGTTTTGCTCTATTTTATTTATTTGTTTGTTTGTTTTCTTATTTATTTTTTTCATTATTATGCCTTGACTTAGTATATATACATTCATTAGGATATTCCTTATGCATTATACTTAAGTCAATCCATATTCATACGTCAACATTATCATCATGGTTTTTATCATTGGTGCATTATTTTTAATTGTTTATTGGATTGGGTGTCAGTCCTTATGTATATTATGGATAGTTCATCATGATGTTTTATATCACGGTGCATACTATCATATTATACACCAAAAATTAGTTTGATGGATCTTATAAGTAATGCTTTCATAATACTTCTCCTTGTTCACTTGAAAAATTATTGACCTATCCAAACATTACCCAAATGTAGAGTAATTAAATCACAAATGAATTTTATTGATAGTTAGGATGTGCATCTCCATACTAGCAAGTATCCCAAATTCATGCCTATCTTTTGTGATGGCTTCCTCTTACTCCATGAATATGTATTCATTAAGTAAGCCCCCTTTTCTAATTTTCCATATTGGGGTAAATCACAATGCTAATGATTATAATTACCTTTGAAAAAATCATTTTGTTTTAATCTATCTGCCCTACTAGGGCATTTTCATTATGTTAATGATTATAAACCTCGTTGGGAAGATCATTATATCTATATTCCCTAATGGGGCATTTTTCATTATGCTAATAATTACAACTCATTTTGGGCAAACCTCACTATGTTGATGATTATAATTTCCTATGGGCAAAACATCCTTTTTATCTTCCCTACTAGAGCATCTCACTATACTACTAATTATAACTAAATTTAGTCAAATCAATCTCCCCCCTTTTTTACCTCTTGGTCACATCATTTCTTTCTCTTTGAGGGAACATTCATCAACCTTATTTGTCACCTACTCCTTTGAGGGGGCATCTATGACTCATCCATTGCCTTTTGGGGCGTTAAGAATTAATGAGTTTTTCATTCTTTGAGAATATGTTACTATGCCTATAGCTTGAAACACATTCCATAATACGGGAAAACAATAAACACCCCATTCTATCCATAATTGGCTTCCAACTAGACTTTAGATTGATTTCTACTGAATAATGCAAATTAAGACTAAGAATCATTGAATGTCCCAATTTTGTCTGCACATCAGACATTAGTACTCAAAATAATTGAGCCATCCCTATTTGGGTTATTATCCTATACACAATAATAACCTCTCACTAATTTATCTCCAATTAATTTGTAACCTAGCAAATTGATAGTTTGGCCTTTGGGCCCATTAAGTGGGGCACTTAAACAATTCTTGAAGTGCAAAAATGCTAAGCAAAATGAATTAACTAAGAAAATCAAATTAAATGCTTAAGTTAAATTTCCATGTGCAATTAGTAAACTTGAATTTTTCAAAAATCAAATTTCAATAAAAATGAGGTCATGATGATGTCATCATCCTCATAGTCAAGGAATTAAAAATATCTTCCCTAAAACCATAAATTCATAAATGGAGAGCCATACTTAATAAATAGGATCTCTAACCCAAATATAAATTTCATGTCCCCTCCTTAGCTTAAGTAGGGTTAGTTATAACTCAACCACAATTAACTCTAACCTAAATACACTTGGGTTAGAATTAGTTTGGAAGGATATAAATACAAGGCCTCACGCATTGATCCAAAAGCTCTTTTGGTGTAAATTTATCATTCAAAAATACCTTCAACAAGATTATTTGGTATAGTTTATCATGCCCATTTGCTAAGCCAAGCCAGGCCAAATCTAAATCCAAGCCCAAAATTACCATGGTGACAAGGAGAGGTGGTGTAAGGAGCTCCATTTCTAAATAATTCTTGACCTAATAACTAAGCACATCAATTCATTGCCAACATACAACTCTTGTTTTCATATAAGGTAAAATTATTTGTTTTATCTTCATTTGGTAGTTACTTGTATTGTTCACTTGATATTTGAGTGTCTAGACAAGAGGTGTAAATTTTTATTAGTGTGTTTTGTTTAATTTTCTTCATACTAACACCATAATAATCTCCCCTCTTTTATTTTGATTGATCACAAGAACCGTAATTCTAATTTTAATGTTATGATCAAATTGCATTAATCTAAATGGGGTAATAATATCATTTGTCACATCTATACCAAAAAATAATGAAAGAGAAATTTTTCAATTTACTAATTACTTTATAATTTACTTTCCCAACATGAGTATAGGGTACTATGATGCTAATCACATCCTCCATAAAAAAAAATTCAAACCATGTGGAGTACCTAGAATATGAGTTATCATCTCTACAAATAATAAACATAAAGAATTCAAATATTAATCAATTAATTAAACATTAACTAAAAGATAAATTCAATATGAAGCTTTGAATGTACATAAACAAAATATAATTAATTACCTATGTGAATACATATGGTAAAGTAGGTAAGTCCTACATATCTAGCTATGTACTGACCTGACATGGTCAAGTAACTACAGATGGCATATTTTTGTGTACTAATGTGTTCAAGTGTTAAATCAAATTCAAATGGAATATATTATTACATACTAGTGTTATGAGGTGCTAAAGAAATTATAGATGGTACATATTATTATTTACTAGTGCCTTTTAGATATGTGTATAGTATTTATGGGTGTGCCTATTATATTTGTAGATGTGAACCCTATATGTCTAACATGAATAGGTGGTCTAATACAATTCATCCCACATAATGTGCAATGATGTACATGAATTGTAGGTTGCATGTTATTTATGTCACCATGTAAAGTACCAAAATTAGGAAGGACACTACCAAACATGTTATTTATCTCGTGTACAACTCCTTATTGTATGCATCCTATGGTCAATCATAAACTATGTAATACTACTAACTACCTCAAGGGTGCCCATCTATGTACTATGATGCAATATTTAGGGGATGGAAGTATGTGTTATTGTCCTTATATTTTTCTATCCACTGTTTTGGTGGTTTTGGTGCTACTTGGCAATAGGTCTATTATATGAGGGTTCACTTCCCCTACCATAGGAGGCCTTCATGTCAAAATAATTCAAGATTTATTATATAAAAAACTCATAGTAAAGCTTTCTCAAAAAATACAATTTAAACTTATTTTTATTGCATAGAGGCTCATCAAACACCATCCACTACCTATCCCAAAAGCTTTTTTTAATCTATGCATGAACATACCAATCAATGATACATATTTTTAAAATTATTGGTGGTGGTTCAATGGTTCCATGCATAAGAAATAGAAGACATACTTATTCCTTTTTTTTTTTTTTTTTTTTAAATCCTCCTATAATAATTTATCAAAATAATATTGTTTGAATACCTCTCTTTGATGTAGTATTGTATTAAGTTGGGAAGTGACATTTCCCACTTCAATGTAAATGGCCTCTAATATATCACCAAGTCAATTGTGTGCACTATGTTTTGAAGAGTCACAAAAACTATTGATGATTATTTTTAATTGTTGTCATTTTGAATTATATTAATGATATAATTCATTTTCTTCTTATGTGAAGTCAAAATACTAGGGATTTTCATTAGAGTTTTGTTGAAGGTTTTCTTCAGGGAATGGGACTATCAAATCAAGAATCTAAATTTATAAAAATAGACATTTCTATTAGGTTTTATTTAGGAAAGTATTTCTTTGAAGATGTAATCTTAATTTCAACACCCTCTTGCCTTATGATTATTATAAAAAATTCATCACAAAAAATATCATTGTAAATGTTACTCTTGCCCTAAATAAAAATAAAACATACATGGTACTATGGTGCGAGTGTGGAATATTTTTAGAAAGTGTTTGGCTACAAATAGCATGTACACCATCCTTTGTATTATATTAAATCACAAGCAAAGCTATTTTAGAGAAATGAAACATGGGTTTGTATGTTGGAGGAATTTTTATGTTTTCACAAAGGGCATACACCTTTTATAGGGCCCCAAATGGCATACCCCATTTTATTAAAAGGGCGTACACCCTTCTTAAAAAAGGGTGTATTCCCTATAGGGTTGGTAGTGACCCTTAGATATTTGTTTGGTATTTTTTTTAAAGGGAAGGGTAGTCTCCTTTTGTGTGAAATTAAATTATTTTATAGGAATGGCCCCTTTTTCCCCCCACCTTTGTGCATGCACCCTTCGTGCCACCATCAAAATTGATATTAATCTATCCAAACTCTGGAGGATACCACAAGGAGGATTATAGGTTTACCCAAAAAAATAAACCTTTTATTGGGGGAAAAGTGGATTTTTAATTGTTATATTTAGTTTATTAAATCAAATGTATTATTTACATTATAAACATAATGTCATTTCTAATTATGTCAATAAATATAAATAAATATATGAAAATATAATTACAATTCATACTTCAAAAAATAATTAATATTTAATGTTATCATTTTAAATTTATCAATTAATATAAAGTATAATTTGATGGGGCCAAGTGTGCATAAATTTCAAAACATAGACTAATTACATATAATAAATATGAGCAAATAAATAGAATTATAATTCTTCCTTATTAATTATTATTATAAAATAATACATATAGTATTTTAATAATGCACAAATCAAAAATAATGTTATCATGCAAATTAAAATCATATTAAAAGAAAAACTAATCTTAGAGTTAAACTAAAATTGTTATTTTTAGTAACATATAATTTTTAGTAACTTGCAAGCTAACTCATATGAAAATATAGAGATCCACATCATTCTCCTTTGTTTTAAATTTTTTAAACCACTTGGTTTAGGTTTGATCTAAAAATTACCTTCCTCCTTTTCCTCCATCTATATAACCATGCCTCTTCTTGTACAATATTGTGAATAGTTAAAAGGATAATTCCTACCTTATTTACATCTCCACTCTCTGAACTAAATCATAATGCTAAAATCAATGTTATGCTCATTCACTTCTAATCTTGTAATAGTCATCTACAAAATGGTTTTCTCTTTCTCTTATTCTCACCTTCATCATTAAATTTTGAAACAAATTGTAAATAAACTTCATCCTCAATATTGTATTCATGAATGCAACCATTTACATGCATATCTCCTATTTTATCATCAGTCTTCAATGTATTATTATCTTCAACTATTTCTAACTTATTTATTTCATCTTCATCTTATTCATTCTTATTTTCATTTTGTTTTCATACTTCACAAGAGAAATTTATACAACATGTTGAGCATCTTCAATTACATCTTCTCAATGTATGAAATCCATTATCAATGAGCTTCTTTCTGATGAATTATTAAAACCTAAATAAATATCCTTCCATAAGAGATTATTTCATCTCTTCTAAGGTATTCTTTCTCAAAGAAACATTTTTCCTATTCATTCCAAAAACACATGTGATTCATGCCATCTTTCTCTTCTATATGATATTAAAAGATATCTATTCTCTCAACCTTCTCACTCAAGTATTTCATGACCTCCATAATATTTTTCTTTAGCTTCTTCATTCTTTACTAATCCTTCTTTCTTTCCTCATCAGTTTTAATGCCTCTTTACTTTACTCTAAAGATTGAAATAATTATTGTAAGATCCTCCACTATCCTATGTAAATATTGTAGACTCATTTTCATTTGAGCATAACCTCCTCTTATTTTCATATTTATTATAAAAAAATATTCTTCAAAAAAATTATCTAAAATGAAATTTCAAACTTAGGAAAAATTCATAAATAATATTACCTTCAATTTTATTCCCATAGCTAGATATACGTTGATACTAGATGATAGGGCTAAGTGTGCAAAAGTTTAAAAATATAGACTATAATTATAGAGAATAAAATTGAATATCAAAAGCAAATTTTAATTTTATTATTTTTTATTGACCAAGTCTTTGGCTTAGTGCCAAGGATTAAGAGGTTCCAAGAGATTTTTTATTATTCATTATTCATTATGCTTCTAAAACAATACATAAAGTATTTTAATAATGCACAACATGAAGATAGAGTTTTCATGTAAACTAAAATCCTAATAAAAGAACATATAATCCTAAAGTTAATAAAACTTTTTATTTTTAGCTCTTATTAAACAAAATATAATCCTAGAGTTAACTAAATTTGTTATTTTTATCAGTTTCAAAAATTGATATTTTTAGATTTTTTTTAATTTTTATTTTTATAACATGATATTTATAGTCACTTAATATTTATAATAGCATTCATATTAGTTTGTATGTGAGTATAAAGATCCAATATCATAATTAATCAATGTTTAGATTACAAGTTGAAACATAGTCATCATATGGGTTATAATTTGGAGAGAAAGAAAGAGATTCCAATACATTAATATTGATAGTAGTTCATCCCGATACTTATTCTACTATTTCTTGTTCAAAATATGATATTTTATGTGCAAATTTTGAGACAAAATATTAGCACATTTTGTTCCAAGCATAGCTAATAAAAATATAAAAAACAAAACCAAAAGTATAGAATTAAAAAAAATGGAAGAAATAAACATCAAGACAAAACCAAAAGGAATAAACAAAAATCAAGGCAAAACACTAAAAAATATGGTCATACTAAATTAACTCAGTATTTCATTCCTAATGATATAATTTATTGTATATTTCAAATGGTAAATTTTGATGAAAAGTGGTATCATTTTTTAAAATGATAAATGGTAACATTTCTATCCTTGATATTGTGCATATAATTAAAAATAAATTATATGGTGTCATCAAACATATCTTTGATATGAAGGGTGTCATTGTACATGTACTATTATTATAATGTTTCAACATTTATCAAAAAATACCATAAAATTATATACACACCACCTTATGAAAATATTATTATGTTTTTAAAATAAAACATGATGGCATCCTATAATCTATGTCAAACCTAAATTCTCTAGATTTAATCTATATTTTACACTATAGTAAAATTATAAACTCAAAGTATCATTCTATCAATTTAAGATAGTAATTAATCTTATAATAATCATTAAATAATAGCCTTTAATGGATGTCATGTGAGTGATCCTACATTTATTGATGTTATCGAATTAGGTATATGGTTTTTTTGATACATGTTCTATTAGTTAAATGTTAAGTGTTGATTGTGGGGTTGATTTTGTGATTGTTGGAAGTGTAGTGGTTGATGTAGATGGTAGGGTTAGTTGATTTGATATTATATCTATATGAGTTAAAGTCAATAAATTTGTAGGAGTTAGATTAAATCTTGGTGCATGTGAAAATGATAATTTTTTCCTTTTCATTTCATCTTAATTGCATGTATCAAATTATCATGCAATTTAACCTTATCTATACTCATGTTGCTCAAGTGGTTTTGAATAGTATAGGCTTACATATCCATATTATTTTGATTGAATGGTCTTTTTATACTCTATTCACACATATAGATATTTCCTCTCCTTACATGATAAATTTCATATAAACTATGATATTTATCACATTTGATTGATTTTCTTTAGCTATTTCTACCATTAATATTAATTGAAAAAACTAAAAAATTTTAGTAAAATGAGATCAAATCATATCAAGCTAGATTTAAAGTTTTCAAAACACACTTGTCTTATGCAACCCTTTATATTATGTGTGTTTCAATAATCTTAATTATATTAATCATTGAAGAACATCTAGATGTGGGAAGCATTGTACCTTTACTTAATAATTTGTAAGTGTAATCCACTAGTATATGAAGATTGAAATATCTTGTCCTTGCCAATTAGTCGATGCAAAAATGAGAGAATTATCAATTGATTACTACATATTGGATGTTTATCTAGTTGTTTTTGTCATTTTGGGAATTATTTTGTTTACACAAGGTTCATGGTGTATTGTGATATGATATCAATTATATTATTTACTAATTTACACCTATATATGATAAATTGTGTACTTATACTAAAATAATATAAAATTTAACTCAAGCCATTAAGACTTAAATATATTGTCTTTCCCAATTAGTCTTTATGCAAGAGTTAGAGATATCAATTTTGTAGTCTGTATTGGTGGATTCTCTTTTAATCTAGGAAGTATCATATCGTATATACACTAAACTTATAATGTTTATTGAAATAATATCAATTATATTATTGATTGAGGTATATTTAGATATGGTAAATGTTATGCTTATACTTATTAATTTACAAGTGCACTTGGTTAAATTGAAACTAAAATATATTGTTCATCTCACTTAGTCTTTAATTTTAGACACCTGAATTTAACATTATACCCCTTTTCCCAATGTTTTATCCCAACATTACCTTATTTGGAAGAATTATACATTTTATCATATTTCTAGGACTACCTTATCCCCAAAAAAGGTCTACAGTTAGTCCATTAATCTTTAAAAAAACCCTCAACATTTATCAAAAAGGCATATATTAATGCATCTGGACTAATTATCACTTATTATCAACGCCTACCTTTAAAATAGATCTAGAGACATTCCTAGGATAAACCCATACATTTTACAGGTCTTTCAATGAAACATATGTATACCCTATGGATTTGTTTTTTTTTTTTTGGTGGGGGCGGGGAGGGAATGTCAGCTAATTGTTATGAATCATGTACCTTTACTATTATTATTTTTTACATTATTATAGTCGCTTAGCATGCATAAGTTCTCTTTGATCAACCTATATATAGAAGGTCTAACTATATTATTTGATCATCTATAAGGAAGCATAAGACATATCCAAATATCAAGATCCAAGTGATGTAAAATGTCAATCTAAAAGTTAAGGATCACTCAAGCCAAGCTTCATTAAACCTCATACACTTGAAATATTTTCATTCTATCTATCTCTAAACATTTCTCTTTTGCCTAAGGAGGTTGTTATTTTTCATGTAATTGTATCATCACTTCTAAGGAAAGGAAGTTCACAAGATCTCAATCAATTTATTTCATCCACAAAATCAAATAACTAGGTAGAGGTTTGATTTCGTACATGTAAGATAATTAGTACACAATGGTGACTTGGTGGTTCCCTGACTCTGTGACTTTTTTTTTTTTTGGTGGTGGTGGGGGGAGGGGGGGGGGGGGGGGGGGGGGGGTCGGTGGGTGGGTCAAGCTAGGTCAAGTAGGATATTATTATATTTTGCATATTATAACTAGAATTTCTATAAATTAAAGGTATGTGTGAACCATGATGTTGATAATATACATGTGAAAATAATATTAGACTTTGAAACCTTAGTAGGATAAACCTAACCATGACCAAATAGTCACAATCAAATGGGTATGCCATTGAAAGATTAACATAAGAATAGGTCTATCACATTGATGGGTCTATCAAATATAATCTCATAGTTTCCAATTTTTAGGATAAATTGACACACATTATACATAGTCCATATATAGTCTCCAATTTTTAGAACAACAAAAAGTGTGATAATTGATTACCTTTTTTTCATTTACATTTCTTATTATAATTTCATTTGTGGTGCTTGGACTTGTTTCTCATCATAGCCTATAAGATTTATATCTATATTATATACTTTTAGTCATGTGTCCTTGAATATATTTAATTTAAACTAGTTTATTCTTTATCTTTCTTAAAACCATAAATGTTGAACCTGGTCTTGTTGAACATCGATTCAACTTAGTGTTTCTAAAAATCCTTTTTTATCCTTAGGGCTTATCTATTTTTCATATTTTTATCCTAGGGTTTATTCACTTCTTAAACCTTGTACCTTTGTGTGTGTATTTATTTAATTTCATTACAATATACATTATTAAAATGGATCAAAACATAATTATTGACTACATTGTTAAAATTTTCAAAATAATTATTCTTTCAAACTTTAATTTGTTTAACCCTTTTTTGTATGATGTTTGGGTGTAGGGTTAAAATGGGCATATACACAAGGATGAATAAAACTATTCTAGAATAGGTTAATTAATTTAAAACTTATATAAATTAATATTATGAATTAAAGTGTTGAGTTACAATAAATATAGAAAGTACATTCAAAATAGTAGTTTGATTTCATAAACATTAAGAAGAGATAGTAATTAAATTATCTACACATACACATGCATATATGAGAAGTGGAGAGGTGGAAATAGGTATGGATAATATTAGGATCTATTCATCATATTCTATATATACATATATATATATAGATATAGAGAGAGAGAGAGAGGCCTGGACTCTTACATCAGATTTGGGACACTTACATCGATGTAGGTGTCCTGATCCAAATGGAAGTTTTTGGCATGGAATATTCATTGTATTCTAGAATGATACTTGAATATTTTTGAGTTTTCTATCACCTTTCTATTAATATATATTATTTGTGTGTATAGGTTGTCCTTGACTATTTATGGATCAAACCCTATCTCTTTACCTTAGGTATTTTTACCTTGCCAAAAAATGGGTCAGTTGGATCATGGTGTCGATATGACCTCAAGGACCCTTATATAAATGAGCATTTCCTACATATTTAATACTAAAAGGAGCTCCTCAACATATGTTGATCTCCCCTAATTGTTAGTTTGTATGTGTATAAGGGTGAAATATACTATATACAAGGACATGTAATGATTTATCTTGTAACTTGACAAATACTTCTCATGGGTTATTATTTTAGTGATTTAAACCTATAATATTATTACTCCTACAAATGATATGAAAATAGGGAAGAATAGTGTAGTATAACTCAAATGTGAAATCAATTGAATGAGTTTGAATAGGAGGTTTATTTGTTTTTTCTAGATGAATAATGATGAGGCTTATAATTATATTTATACCATACCTTTTGAAAATATTTAATATAAGGGTTAAATAAAAAATGGGATAATCCATAGGATTGTAAATATTTTTATATTATATGAGATTTAAGGATTCAATAGTTGATAATAATTTTGACACTTGTGTCAATACAAGTTTCTCTATGTATATAGATAATAATATAGACACTTGTGTGGTATATCTTCTCTGAGCTAGGATTGATTAATAAGTTAGATGCATTTTCCTTTATATATATATATATATATATATATATATATATATATACATATATATATATATACATATATATATATATACATATATATATACATATATATATATACATACATATATATACATACATATATATATATATACATATTTATATATATACATATATATATATACATATATATATATATATACATATATATACATACATATATATATATATACATATATACATATATATATATACATATATATATACATATATACATATATACATATATATATATACATATATACATATATATATATATACATATATATATATATGATGCAAGTGTCTGATAGGATAGGAAGTTGTTAAAGATCTAAAACTAATAGTAAAGGATACATATCAATTTTTAGGCTTTCTATATAGTGTAAGAGATCTAGGTCATCAAAAATGATAAATTTAGACCATAAGATAAATACTTAGGCATATTAAGTTAATGAATGTGAGCCTTTCGGTAGTTGAAAGGTCTATAACTAAAAGGTAGAGCTCTATTACATATTTTTCAAGTATAAAATATTGAGATGATATATAAATCATATTTTATTATCCAAATCCCTCCTTCATATAGTAATTAATAAGTATTAAATTACTAGGTTAAAGGAAAAATGCATACTTAAGTGTGTACAACACACCTTGCCTTTGATTGATCCCATTTTGAATGTTTTTTTAGTATATGAATTTTATCCAATAACATGTTATTGTATAAATCAATACATATAAATTATAATTTGAATTAATTTAAATGATTGAAAATAAATTATAAAAGTAGTACACATGTGTGTTGATGCAACCATATTTCCCCTTAGTATTTTCACTTAGTAAAAAAAATCTTATGAAGCATTAGAGCTGAGAGATGTTCAAAATTAAACTTTGGATATTTTAAGAGGGAGATTAGAAGGTAATAATTCCCCCAATACAATGCAAGGGTGAGTTGTGATATGGGCATTGAGATCATTAACTCTCAATCTCACCTCAATCACACAACTCAAATAACATTATAATAAAAGTGAAGTTAAGCAGTATAACCAACTCAACCTATAGAATAAAAGTAGTGTTAGGCCATTGATGTAATTTAATCTCAACCAAATTACTAAAATTAACCAACTACTATAGATATAAAAGTCTCAAAATGGTGCTTCTTGGTGAAAATGATGCTTCTTGGTTTACTATTGACACTTATTGGTAAATAAGTTTGAATATGTATCTATGATTTTTGGTGCAGTTGCATGGAATATGAACCTCTAATGTGTATTAAGATAAAGTATCTATAAAAATTTAACCTCTACTCTATGTATAATATTTGTAATAAATTTTAAAAACTCTATCCCAAACCTATAAAAATTGATGCAATATGTATAAGATTATAACCCAGGTTTATACTTGAATCACGTAAAATGTAATGAAACTATGAAATTTTCTATAATTGTATAAGTGTGGATGTAATGTCTCTATGACATTCCCCCACAAGTATTCCTCCTTTTTAAGGTGATGGAAATGGAATCAAGTAGTTACCTTACCTCAAAAGGATAAGCTAATGATATAATTTGTGTATGAATCATGCAGATAAGATTATCATGTCTAAGTAGATATAGCAATGAAGATAATAGTATGTGATCACAACAAGACCTAATATGCATTATATGTATCATGAAAATGTCTAGAAAGTAATTCTACAAGCTCAATAAAAAATCATGCACACACACAAGAGCACTCAATGTCACACAAAATGGATCTAAAAAGACCCCAAAAAGGGGGAATATTCAAATTTCATACACTTAAATGAATAACATATTAAAATGTCTAAATATAAAATAAGAAATATATAATCACACAAGGACCGATAAGCAAGGAACATACTCAAATGTTTCACAAGAAATATAATAACAAGCTAGAAAAATAAACTCAAGGAAGTGATAATTAGGATAAATGAAGTATAATCAAATATCATAAGCATAACATACTAGTCCTTTCATATATGTTTAGTAAATAATATTATGTAGCTTATCATATAAAGTACAATATTAAATATTTAAACATGATTATAGGCATGTGTAAGTGTTAATATATAATCTCAACATGATAATATATAAATGATCATAAAGTAATATAACCTATATTGATCATGATAAAAGAAGCTAGATGCCTATAACATAGTGTATCACACGGGAAGATGAAAGGTCCAAGATATATATATGAAAGTATCATCAGTCTAGTGTATGCATGTATCACACTCAAGTATATAGAAATGATCTGTTATATACTAACATAAAGTAAACAACATAGATGTCAAGAAGATAATACCATGTGAAAGCTAAATATTTTTATATTTTTGATTTATTTATATCTTTCTGTATTTTCATAATTTTGGAAAGGAAAGAGGTCTAACCTATGATCCCATATAAGTTATGCTCATAGGTAGTTATTAAATCATAATATGGTACATCAAATTAGTGATACTACTAAGGAACATGTATAGGTATCATATTTAGAACTATATAATCTATGGTACGTTATGTATGTCTCATAGGACTATGGTATTAAATATGTAATAGAAGGATTAGATTTTCATGGAACCCATTGTTTATTTCTTTGTGGTTTCTTTGATTTAATTGTAACTAGAACATGTTTATATGCTCATAGCAACTAAGTGGACCATGTTGGTGTAGATGAGGAATTTATTGAATCTAGTATGTATATTTAGTGTAATAGACTTTCAAGTATGGGCTCCCTATGAAAAGGCAATTCTTTTTTCTTACCCTTTTGTAGTGATTAATCTTAGCAAGCTATATAATTAGCTTTATGGGAATAAAATTATCTTATTCAATTAGATGTTCATATGGTATTCTTAGAAATGTTACTACCTTATTGGAATGAATGTATTTAATACATCTATACACTTTAGAATTGGATTGGAAATATAAATTCTCAACAATAATGATCATGTGGTAACTATTATTTTGATTTATGTTCTAGCATAATATCTGGTGCATCTCTATAAATATCATGTGTATTTATTTCATCTATATCCTTATAACTTGGTTTAGGTACCCACTCTTGGTGTACATAAAATGTAGGTGTTGAAGTATGATTTTATTTTATATCTTGTGGTTCTATGCTTCCCCCAATTTCACCTATATAAATAATTCTATAAACCAATGGTTACTTGGTAGGATCAGTATGAGAAAGATCAGTCATTGTAGAGGGTACACTAAGAGAAAGACTTCTTAGAGTGGATTTTTTATGCAAGGTATGATAGAACATATGTTTCTTAATAAGAGAAATATGGGACGTCTCAACCCCCTTAGAGTGACCTATAGAATAAGTGGGAGAATGATACCTTATTATCTCTTTTTGAAATGTGATGACTCCTATTTCTACAAGTTGTGTAATATTTTACCTTCGATAAAAATAATCATTGTCATGGTTCCTATTAATACCATGGTAAGTGCAAAAGGGTTGTATTTTCACAATTTAAAATATGTGGGCTAGATGGTAGTAATTTAGATGAAGGGTAATCAACTGTTTATTCAATAGCATATGTAATATATTATGTGTTTGATCTCTTATCCAATCAAAATAAAGTGGTTGCCTCTTAATATAGGTATATGTTTATACTATATGAGGTATTATATATGTGGGTTCCTTTCCTCTATGCAAAACCTTTACTATTTGTTCCTTGATATGAAATTATAATTTGGAAGAAGGAATTTGAGGTGGCTCATGAACCTTCTTCTTTTAATTATTTGATTTTTAGGAATTGCTTGTAACATGTTTTCTTTTATGTGAATATGTTGATGATTTGGTATTGGTATTTTTTAGTGCACATGCATACTTATGCACATACATTTATAATATATCATACGAAGTAAATGGATTATGATATTCTATTTATTTTTATGGAGAAATAAGGCCCCTACTAAATATAAATTTCACTTCCAAATTTAAGGGTATATAGCTCAAGTAATATAAGACATCCCTAATTATGATAACATAATCTCAAATAGACTCCACATTATTTTGTGTCAAGCCTTAAAAAGAATTCAATGCTAACTTGGGTAATTTATGCTTATGGAATCATTTTAAAATATGTATTCAACTTTCTTGAAAGCTAGTAAGGACCTATTTTGAAGGCTATAAAAACAATAAATAGACTTTTGTATTAAACTTATATGGAATGATTTTAATAATAAGCATCCGTATTTAGCCCAATGGTTAAAGGATCGTACATATTATTCCAAGTGATTTTTAGGGTCTCCTTTACCATCAAAGGAAAGTAACATATGCATAACAAAAATTTTAGAATAAATATGTTCAAAAACATTTCATGTAATGGTTTGATCTTCTAAGATATTTCCATTAAGAGTAGCATCATGTGAAAGTACTTGTAATCTAAGAACTATAATTTTTTTTGAATATCTCATATAGTAGTCATCATAGATACTATGTTACTAGGATTAATTTTTTTAGAGTTTAAATACATACCAATAGATTGTAATTTACCATCCATATGAAACATAGGAATTATGGTCCCCATTTCCCTCTATTTAGTATTATGGCATGTTTGAAAAGTCTTGGGTAAAGGATTATATATTTTACATGATGATTCAAGAGATGTCATTATATCATTTTGGATGTCATGAAAGTTGATATAAATATCATTTGAAATAGCTTTACTTTTATATCCATTACGTACAAGGGGGATACAAGATGTATTTTCATTATTTTCATGTAGAATTAGAACATGATTTTGAGAAGAAAATGTAAAAGAGGAAGAGAGAGGAATACTATCTATTTGTTTGGAACATCATCATAGGAATAAAAACTTCAAGTTTCTCTTTCATTTTTGAACTCAAAATTCAAAGGAATAAAATATTAAGTATCACTTTCTAACCTAGATACATCATGACCATATGAGAAAGGAACATCAGCATAATTAGTATTTGAAACTTTAGTTGCAATATTGTTACTTGGCTTAGGAAATTATTTCATTAGGAAACCTTTTCCAAAGATGTTTTGTTGTTTATATTTAATTTTAAGAATGGTATAATAAAATTCATCTACTTTATTTTGAATAGTATTATAAGTATTATCTTCATAACCTAAAAAGATAGGGAGAGAAATAGTACATGTATTTATATCAATAAGATCTAAAGATAAAGAAGTATTTTCACAAATTGCATTTGTATAAATTAAATAAGGAATAAAAGATTAAATTAGATTAATATTTAAATACTTTTAAATAAGGTTACAATCATTATTTGTAACAAGCTCTTCATTTAATAAATAATATGTACATTAAACTATGTGTTCATCTTTATAATGTTCTATGCATGAAAGATTGTTATTTGTAAAATTTGGAATAATATTATCGTGCATGTTCATGTTATAAAATTTAATGATATTAAATTCTTTAATTAATGGTACACTTGATGTTTATTTAATCACCTCATCATTATATTTAAATATATGCAATGTATGAGAAATAAGAAAACTAGGATCTTCACGATCCTCTTCAAAATATATGGAATTACAATCTTAATAATAATAGAATAGGAAATCATGCTATCATTTTTACCATATTCATAAATATTTACATTTTCATTAATGTAATTGTAAGGATCTCATTCAGAGGAATACTAGGTATGACAATTTTTTCTAGCCATAATATCCTCATAAGTAATATATTGATCTTTAGGAAGATTAAACAAATGATATAAAAGATGAGGCTTCTTAGGATTTTCAACATGAGTATGAAGTTTAATTGTTTTAAACCTAAACACACTGAATATTAAAAAAATAAAAGGCTTAGGGAAATAAAGATAAAAATCATCACTTACACCATGTCTATGTAAGGAAAACCAAATTTGAAAAAATAAATACATAAATCTAAAAAAATTGTGGGAGGAAACCCTAAAGCATGTTATGGTTTGGTTCAATTAAATTTAGAGTAGATGTTCACTAGATGTTAATCCTTTTTTATATGTTTTTGGGTTTAGGGTTAAAAGGGATAGAATAGCCTATATACGATGAGTAAAACTATTCTAGAGTAGGCTAATTAATTGAAAACTCAGATAAAAATAATTTTTAAATTAAAGTGTTATGTTAAATATATAACGTAAATTCAAAATAGTAATTTGATTGCATAAACACTGGGAAGAGATAACACATGGTTATATCCAAATGTGTAGGTAGTGTTAAGAAATAGTCATCAGATTATAGGAATATTATTTCTAGAGGCATAGACACTTGGATCAACTTTGCGACATTTACATAAACTTTGGGATATATTTTTTGATGTAAATGTACTAATCCCAATAAAATTATTTAGTATAGAATTTTTTTTTAATATTAGATTGACCACCTAGAGCCTTTTGTATTTTTGACACCTTTTTGGTGATATATTTTATTTGCATGCACAAGTTTTCAATGATTGTTTATGGATCAAAACCTAACTCTTAACCTTAGCTCATTGTAACTTTCCAAAAATGGGTTAGCAGGCTCATGGTGTCAAGTTGTTCTCAAGGACCCCTCTATTAGTGAGTTTTATTTACATAGACAATACTCTAAGGAGGGCCTTACACATATGTAATTGTCCCCTAGGTTTTATCTTATGTTTTCACATGGGTGTAATATAATATATTCAAGGGTATGAAATTATCTAAATCATAACTTGAAAAAAAAATTATCATGGGTTATTCTTTGAGTGCTTCAAACTTTTAATATGACTGCTCTTATGATTGATATGAAAATATGGAAGAATAGGGAAATATAATTCAGTTGTGCAATCAATTAAATGAGATTAAATAGGTACTTTCTAGGTATTTTATGGATTAATAATGAGTAGGTTTATATTTTTATTTATACCACACCTTTTTAAAATAGTTCATAGAAGGGTTAGATAAAACAAATGGTCTAACCCACAGGATTTGGAAAAAATGAAATTATATGACTTTTGAGGACTACACACTTGATAAGAATTTGTATAATTGCATCAATTTAAGTGTACCTATGAGGGATTCAAGTGTATTTTAGGCTAAGAAGTTTCTAAGGATATGAAACTGACAATAAAGGATGTATCATGTTTTAGGCTTTCATATAGTGTTGAAGATTTATGTCATCAAAAATGATAGGGTCAAACCATAAGATAAACCATTAGGCATTATGAAATGTGAATGTGATCCTTTTGGTAGTAGGGAGGACTATAATTTAAGGGCAGATCCTAGATAGGTATTTGTCAAGTATAAAAGAATGAGATGTTATATAAATAAGATTTTAGTATATACATAATTTCATTTATGAAATGATGTATGAAGTTAATGAGATCATGAATACATAAACTTGTCATATTTATTATATTAGTGTTTGTGCTTCTAAATCATCTATCCTTCACAACACATGTTTTATTCATATTTCTATGTAAAGTAATGATCTTATCTTGATTATCAATGGTGAGACCCAACCCCTAAAAAATATTATCAAGAGTACAAACATTTATACACATGACATAATGACTATGGTGCACTCCATAGATAAATTTAAAAATCAAATTAAAATTTATCTCTAAATTTTGAATCACTTGAAGTTAGCATTACATAATCACATCCTAATGTTTCAAAATCAAAATAATTTAACACTGGTGATCAATACCACTACTTTTGTGATGATTATTTACCATTAAATGAAACATATCTAGGGTGTCCATATTACATAGCCACATATATTAATGACTAAATAATAATATAGGCCTCGTTGATATATATTTACTTTATTATAGTATTTTTAAAAGATTTCTTCTTTTATTTATTGTGCTTATGTGTGCCTTCCTCCTAATGCTTAATTTTTTAAAATTGTAAAATCCAATAAAATTCATAAAATAAAAAAAATAAACAAGAAAAAATGTCTTTTTCTTTTTTTTATGCTCTAAATCATACCAATCTAACTAGACTACAAATTCTTACACATCCATGTTTTAACACTTTCTCCTCATGGTATACCTTGATTTAGGTGAGAGGTGAAATAATATGGTGTAATCACCTAAAAATAACACTTGAGTGTTAAGAGTGTTACTTGAGACCACCTATCCCTATCTTATCCCTAGACCTATCTTCAGGCCTATTTTCACACTTATACAGCCTTTACGTAGGATAATATCATCCCTAGACATCCCTAAAGTAGTCCTAGAACCTCATTCTTACATCATGGCCCTTCATGCCTCAAGTTCTACTAAGTGGACACTAGCACCATAATAGGGATAGTAGCACCACATGATGCTACTATCCTAATTTTAGCGCTACTATCCTTTCCCTAATTTTTCCATAAATAAATATCTTTTCAAATCCTAGACCACCTAAGGTTGGCCTAGACCTCTTTAGTACTTTCCTAATTTTAGCGCTACATGATGTATATATTTTTGGAAACTAGAGTAGTGTTTATTCATTCATAGTTTCCATTTTAGAGATCCTATAGCATTTTGACACATATAAAGACATTTTATATGCAACAATTCATGATACTCAAGTACCTCAAACATCTAATATAGCTTATGTTACTTATTTAATTAATACTATAAAATAAAATGAAGAGCATATCTCATTTTAAAAGGAATATCTTCCTATTCAACACATGATATTTTTAAACTTGCCTCTCTACATACATTAAAAATTATGAGGTAGGTTTCAAATGGGTTTTAGTCAACAATGGATAAGGATTGAACATTTTTAATATCTCTTTTCTTTGACTTCTTAATATACATGCTCAAGATTTGAATCCTTATGATATGAACATCTAGGGGTTTAAAAATATTCCACATAAAGTCTTGGGTCAAATCACACTAAACCTTACATTGGGGCCTAGAATGCTACCTATAACATGTCAAGTTATGGCTAATGATCTTAATTACAATATCTTACTTGGAAGACTATAGATTCATGATATGCATACAGTTCCATCCACTATACATTCATGTTTAATGTTCATCTAAAAAGGTCATATCTACACTTTTCTTATGGATAAATAACTATTCAAATACTATCAACATACAAAGCCTTCACATGATTATATTCTTCACATGTATTTTGCTACAACACCACTCTAGTTTACTATTCAAAATTCATGTATCACTCCCCTAGATACTTCCAGATCATTGGATAATAAGTTCACATCTTCTTTTACATTGAGATAATTCTAATAAATGGGCTACATAGGATAGGGCTTTGGAAAGCATGAGCATGGAATCCTTAATCCCATTAAAGCATATGATCAACAAGGTAAACAAGGACTTGGATGTATATATAACACATCCAATACCAAGTCCTCTCACCATATTCATCAACATATAGTTTTTTGTCAACCTATTTTATGGGTAGATGATACAGTAAATCATGTTTCTAAATTCTCAATTATTTACACTGATCTTATCGATGATACAACTTCTCTAGATTTACATACTTTTGATGAATTTTTTAATGATGAGGCTCTTTTATGATTCCTAAGTGTATACAAGGATCTCCCTTACTTATATAATAAGAATAGGTTTTCTCATTTCATAAATGCCCAGGCATACTTTTATGAGTGTTTAGATGATTTTGATAATACTTTACCTGACACAAATGATATGATCTTTATAGTACCATACACTATGGATTAATTTGCATTACTTAATGAATAGATAGTCAAATTCAATTATGGTACAGATATTGATCCTTATATCATACTGGTAGTTGTTTCCTTGCATAAATAATAAGATATAGATATTCATTAGAATTTAAAATATTTCCCTGAAACTTTTACTTGGGCTTATTATGATATCCCTGACATTGATCCCTAAATTGTAGTACATAGGATTGCATTCTATCCCAATACAAAGTCAGTTAAATAAAAAGAATCAAAAATGCACCCCAAATTTGTTATTTTAGTCAAATATGAGATCCACCGGCTCCTTTATGCTAGTTTTATTTGACCAATTGCTCATCCCTAATGGATTTATAATATTGTCCTTGTTATAAATCCTAACAACCAAATATGATGTTATTGTGATTCTAGAGACTTAAATAAATCATGTCCTAAGGATGATTTTCCTCTACCTAATATCTATATGATAGTTAACTCCATAAAAAGATACAAAATACTCTCTTTATAGATGGCTTCATTGGTTACATTCAAATTAAGATTATTGAAGAAGACCAAGAAAAACTTCTTTTACCACACCATGGGGCACATTTTGTTATATAGTCATGCCTTTTAGATTAAAAATGTAGGACTCTCATACCAACAAACAATGACACATATATTTCATGATCTCATTCATAAAATAGTTGAAGATTATGTTGATTATTTGCTTACAAAATCAAAAGAATGACATCACCATGTAATAGATTTTCAAAAGATTAAGAAAATATAATATACAATTAAATCCCAAGAAATGCATATTTTGGGTTTTGTCAGGTAAAATCTTAGGATTTATAATGTCCCAACATGGTATCGAAGTTGACCCAAAGAAATTCAAAGATATAATGGACATTATTCCTCCTACCAACTTAAAGCAACTTCACTTCCTACAAGGTAAGATTCAATAGATACACTACTTTATGGCATAACTCACAAATAAGACTCAATCAATCATCAAATTAATTATCAAGGATATGAAGTTTTGATGGGACATCACATGTCAAGAAAGCTTTAACATACTCAAATAATACCCATTGAACCCACCTATCCTAGTACCACCAACACCTGATAAGACACTTCTCCTTTACTTCTCAATAATAGATCATGCACTCAATGCACTCTTGGCATAGGATGATAATCAACATAAAGAGTGGGCCATTTACTACATCATTCATACTCTTGTTGACTATGAATGAAATTATCCAATAATAAAAAAAAATTATTTGGCACTTATATTTTCTACTTAGAAGATCTGGCATTATATGATTAACAATGAGACACAAGTCATTAAAAATTTTGATCTTTTAAAGTTCCTTATGTCTAAACCATATCTATCAAGCCATATTGAAAAATGGTTTATATTACTCACAAAATTTGACCTCAAGATTATATTACAAAAATAACTAAAGGCTTAGATAATTGTAGATCAATTGGTAGTAAACCCATAATTGGACACAAATCCTATCAATGATGATTTTAGTGATGAGTTCACAACATCTAATACCACTTATGACACATGGATAATGTTTTTATGGTTATATATGTGCATCTAGTACTAGAGCTAGAATTGTTTTCATTGACCCACTTGGGCACATAGTACCCCTTGCTCACCAACTCAATTTTTCATGTACCAACAACATCAAAGAATACAAAGATCTTATCTTATGCCTTCAAGAAGCTCAAGCTATCCAAATCAAATCAATTAAAGTTTACAAGGATTCATAATTAATTATTAATTAAGTTACAAATATCTACCAAACTAAAGAATAATGCCTCATTCCCTACAATAATATGGTTCAGTGTGTACAAGATCAGTTTGAAAACTTCTCTATTGAAAACATTCCATGTAAAGATAATCATCATGTTGATATACAATGGCCAATACAACACCATTGATCCCTAGTGACATATCTTAAGACTAGGATATCTTCACTATCAGATGATTATAATGTCTATTAGTGTCCCATACAGACCTCATAGCTTTAACATTTTTAGTTATTATTGACCATTTTTTTGCCCAACAGGCCAAAAATCAGTCCCTTTCTGTCCTTGCTATTCTAGGCCATTTCATTTTTTGATTTTACATGAATCTGTAAATTTATACGGACTCTGCAAGATTTCTATAGACTCTGTAGGTCTAAATCTATGGACTCTGTAGGTCCATTTCTATGGACTCTACAGGTTTCTTGGGTTTTTAATGATTCTGCAAAGAAGTTTTTCTATAGACTCTATAGGGTTAGTTTTTTGGTGCATGAAGAATCAGTTTTAGAGAGTGATGGGTTTTACAAGGCTTCTTTGGGCTCCTTTTTGAAGAAAAATCATGAAGATGGTTGGCATCATTGAACCATTAAACCAGTTCAATGCCTGGTTCAATGCCTTGGTTTAATCAGCCTTGGATCAACACATTGGTTCAATCACTTGGCTCAAACACAAAGTTCAAACACTCGGTTTAATAGTTGGTTCAAGCAGGAAAGGTTCAAATGCTTGGTTCAAGCGAACGGTTCAAAGGGCTCAGTGCGCAATGTTGAATCATTAAACCGTTGAACCATTTTTGGTTCAATGGGTTGGTTTAATGGCTTGGTTCAAGGGGGCATCCCAAAGCTGAAGGGTAAGTGCCCTTGTAGAGAGTAGCTCTAAGTCTAAAAGCCCTTGTGGAGGGTAGGGAGAATTTTAAAGGTAGTCGAAGGATTTCCAAGGGCGTAAAAAAGACTTAAGGCTTTGAATTTCTTCATACTTTTGTTCGAAGGAATTCCTTTAGATAAAAAGTTTGAAGGAATTTGGGGGAAGGCCGCCAGCACAAAGAAAAGCCAAAGAGCCTGAAAAGAAAAGGATGAGGACTGAGATGATTCTCATGAAATTTTATCCATGGGAAAATTATTTGCAAAAAAATAGTTTGTGGGGAAAAAACCTACAGAAAAGACCCGACGAAGTTCACCAAGGACTGTGACGTCTAGAAAACTGTCAATTTTAAGGAAAGGGACTAGCCATTGGGATTTTCAATTTCAAGGTGATGGCTACACAAACATCAAATTTAACACAGTAAAATAGCCATTTTCTTTTGAATTACTTGAGCACCAACCATGAAAAGGGCCCAAAGAATGCAGTGACCCACTAGAAGATCACCCCCGAGGGCTAAAGGAGCAGAATGAGACAAAACCAAGATAAGACAAGGTGCAAGAAAAGATAGAGCATCTAAGTGGTAAAGGGAAGGTGATTTATTACCAGATGATCACCAAATAGTGTGAATAGTAAATGGTGTGGCATAAGGGGATAAACTACAATCTATTTGTAGGCCTCTTTTAAAGAATGACATCAGCAACGATGACTTCCTCTTCCTGATGCTCTCGGCGCACATGGGCCAACTTGCAAAAGAGTGCCAAAATCTTTCCCAAGAAGCACCAAGTTCTCTTCCTCTTCTATATATTGTAAAAAAATCTCATTTGAGAAGGATCCACTCTCTGAGCCTTAAGGCAAAACTTTTCCCAAAAAATCTCTCGGGCTTGTAAGGTAGAACTACCAGATTTTACCTTGAATTAGGACTTAGCATTTTTACCTCTGTCTAGACTTGCACTTTAAATAATATGTCTATTTTCTCCTTTGTCTTAAGTCATTGTCTTTCATGCTCTCATATATCGATCACAGCATGTCCAGTGCATTGTGAAGTCTCATGTCTACAGGTCTGCTAGAAGTGTCTACAGGAAGAATATAGTGCCTGTGAATAGGTTGTCAAAGTGTGTCTCAGAACACCTTTGGTAGTTCCTTCCTCCCTATATCCCTTTAGACCCCTAGCTGACTATTGTAGAAGAGCATCCCACTTCAGATGAAGTGTATGGGTGCTTATTTTTGATGAAAAGTATATATTCAGGCTGGGTGGGTCACACTTTTTTGGTGTATCACCTTTCCATTTTTAGGCTTAGGTTCTATTTTTAGCATCTCTCTCTCCCTTTTCATCCCCCCTTTTTCATTTTATTTGTTAGCGGTAAGAGAAACTAAGGCCTAAAAGATACATCAAAGGGAGCTAGCCCTTATCTAGAGACTCTCCCCTCCAGCTTCACTAGTCCTACAAGTGAGAGGGGAGTTTCCATTGTTGTGTGTGGAAAGGCAGGACCTCAGCCTCCTGCCTCAGGTGTAATCCACTACATCAACAATTTTTGGCATGCCTAATGGGACCAAATAGGACAAGTTTTATCTAAGGAGTTGAATAATTTTTGGTGGTGTGTTCTTCAACCAACTAGCCTTTAGAGGCTTTTGCATCAACACCAATAGTGACTCCGAGTTGAATCACCTAGTTAAGCAGCCTGGTGCCATCAAAAATCACATTTTTGTATGTATAATTCCTTCACACAAAATCATGTACCTTGTATTCCTTCATATGATTATGATCAAGCTCCAGATATTTAGGGAATCCTCTCAAGAAGCTCTCCTAGTTACCCTTCAATGATAAGGGAGGTGGCATTGGAGTTTGAGAAACAAGTAATGGAAATAGATAGACTGGATGAGCAGTATGGTTATCGGTAGGACCTGATGTATAAAGAGGCATGTTTGTTCAAGCAAGCTCAGGCATTGCAATCCATGGAGGAGGAGGTAATAAAGTGGAGGAATCCATTCATGCAAGGTAGTTAGCCTTGCATTCCCCCTCCTATCTTAAAGAAAGCCCCATCTTATACACCAAATCCTTTCTATCAGATGGCACTTGCTCACTCTAGCTCATCTAATGCATCAATCAACCATGCTCTTGACCCCATACACCTAGCCTTCAAGCACCAAAGGGAACCAGAACAACCTCCCATGGAGATGAACCTTCTAAATTCCTTAGATTGTGAATCTTCCTTTGGGGGGAACATTATGAACTAGCACATCTCTCTTGCAACTGCCCCTACTCAACATGATGATGCTAGTGACCTCAAAGAAAGACTCTTTCAGGATAATCTAGCCAAGAAAATTGAAGATTTAGAGGCTAAGATGAGACTGCTTCGTGAAAAAGAGATGGAACTTCCTGACCTTGTGCAGGAGCCCCAAGATCTTGGAGAAAACAAAGTTGATGCTTGTTCACAGGAGAAAAATTCCAATTCTAAGATCCTAAATTGGGGGAAAATAATAGAATCATGGGCCAAGAAGGAGGAGAAGAAAAGTTTTTCTCAAAACTTTGAAGAAGTTGAGGTTGATCCTACTCATGATGATGTTAGTGACCTCTAGGAAAGGATCTTCTAAGAGGATATGGCCAGGAGAATTGCAGAGTTGGAATCTAGAGAGAGATTCCTTAGCCAATGTGTGATGGACAGTTCAGACCCAATGGCACATTCCATGTCTAAACACACCCCATCTACACACTTCTAAGAGAGCTATCAGGCCACACTTGATATTGATGAAGTGTTATCCAAGTGGAAGGAGGAGAATCATTCAATTCTAGCTCAAGGACTGCCTCCTCTTCCACATGTTTTTTCCACTTCATCCCTTCTCAAGAAGGAACCTATTCTACAGGAGGTGAGTGAGGAGAAAAAGATCCAATTTTTAGTTCCCCAAGAGGCTATCATGAGCAATGATGAAGAATAAATCATCATCGATGCTCCTTGTGAAGACCTCATCAGCAATGAAGAAGACGTAGGTCACACATACATGCAGATGTTCCACTAGTATGAGGAGGAACTTAAGCATGGTGAGCTCTCTCCCCCTTCATTTGATGAACTTCCTTGTTGTTTCAATGAGGAAGACTACTATGTTGAGGAGCTTAAGTTGGAGGAGGATCAGGAGGATATCTTTAAACATCTAGAGATCCTGATCTTTGAGGAGGAAAAGAAGAGGTTTGTCTTCCTTGAGGAAAGCCTTGAAGAAGAAAGTTTTAAACAAAGAGGTAATGTTCTATGAGATGAGCAATCAGTTTGTGATTCCATTTTAGACATCACCACAGTCACCCTTCTTCAAGAAGGCCAAGAAGAAGTAGAGGATGAGTTTGACAGAGTCTTCTATAAAGCAGAAGGAAATGGGTCAGACCATGATGCACTACAAGGAAATTGTACACATCAAAGGGCTTATGGTGATGAGCTAGTAGCCATAATTTTCTTGGTGATATACACCATCATGAAGGACCAGCATTCAATAAGCTTCTAGGAATAAATAGAGTATGTATATGTTAGAAGCATGTTTGAATCCGATCCACTTGGATACCAGCCAATCCAGGTGATAGGCAAGAGGAGCAGGTCACCAAATCTCCTTTTTATTCAGCCACTTGTCTAGCACCATAAGTCTTATTGCTAGAGAGGGGACTTGAGAAGTTTTCCCTTTGATCTAGGAGGGAAGTGGATGTACTGGGTTAGTTGTACATAGTAGTTTGTTTTTAGTTTCTTTTCTTGCTTTCCCTAAGTGTAGTTTACATAGGTAGTGTTTTTAGCCTTGTGTGTGTTTTCCTTTGTGTGGGTAAAAAGCTTCATGTTTGATTCTTGGATCTTTAGGGCTATTGCTAACCTTTCTTTAAAGCTGCATTCTAACTCCATGCCCAATGGACTACAAGTAAATTGGTCTCTAAGCATAGCAGGCATGCTTCCCCTGGGAGTCACCAATTTGTTGACCAGTTTCTACCCAACAGGCCAAAAATCGGTCCCCTTCTGTCCCTGCTATTCTAGGCCATTTCATTTTTTGATTTTGCATGAATCTATCCATTTCTATGGACTCTACAAGATTTCTATGAACTCTACAAGTCTAAATCTATGGACTCTACAAGTCCATTTCTACGGACTCTATAGGTTTCTTGGGTTTCTACTGATTTTGCAAAGAATTTTTTCTATGGACTCTACAGGGTTAGTTTTTTGGTGCATGAAGAATCAATTTCAAAGAGTGTTGGGTTTTACAAGGCTTATTTGGGCTCTTTTCTAAAGAAAAATCATGAAGAAGGTTGGCATTGTTGAACCATTGAACCAATTCAATGCCTTGGTTCAATGCCTGGTTCAATGCATGGTTCAATCGGCCTTGGTTCAACACATTGGTTCAATGCTTGGTTTAATCGCTTGGCTCAAACACAAAGTTCAAACACTCAATTCAATGGTTGGTTCAAGTAGGAAATGTTCAAAGGCTTGGTGCACAGTGTTAAACTATTGAACCGTTGAACCATTGAACCATTTTTGGTTCAATGGGTTGGTTCAACGGCTTGGTTCAAGGGGGCGTCCCAAAGCCAAAGGGCAGGTGCCCTTGCAAAGGGAAGCTCTGAGTCCAAAAGCCCTTGTGGAGGGCAAGGAGCATTTCAAAGGCAGTTGAAGGATTTCCAAGGGCACAAAAAATACTTAAGGCTTTGAATTTCTTTGGACTTTTGTTCGAAGGAATTCCTTCAGACAAAAAGTCTAAAGGAATTCGGGGGAAGGCCACCAGCACAAAGAAAAGCCAAAGAGCCTGAAAATAAAAGGATGAGGACTGAGACAATTCTCATGGACTTTTATCTGTGAGAAAATTGTCTACAAAAAAATAGTCTATGGGGAAAAAACCTACAAAAAATACTTGATGAAGTTCGCCAAGGATGGTGATGTCCCGAAAATCATCAATTTTAAGGAAACGGACTAGCCATTGGGATTTTCAATTTTAAGGTGACGACTATGTGAACGTTAAATTTAACACATTGAAATAGCCATTTGCTTTTGAATTACCTAAGTGCCAAACATGAAAAGAGCCCAAGGAACATAGTGACCTGCCAAAATATTACCCCCAAGCGCTAAAGGAGCAGAATGAGACAAAACCAAGATAAGACAAGGTGAAGGAAAAGATAGAGCATCCAAGTGGCAAAGGTAAGGTGATTTATTACCAAATGATCACCAAATGGTGGAAACAATAAATAGTGTAGCCTGAGGGGACAAATCACAGTATTTTTATAGGCCTCTTCTAAAGAATGACATCAGCAACAGTGACTTCCTCTTCTCGATGCTCTCGGTGCACATGGGCCAACTTGCAAAAAGAGTGCCAAAATCTTTCCCACAAAGCACCAAGTTCTCTTCCTCTTCTATATATTGTAAAAAATTCTCATTTGAGAAGGATCCACTCTCTGAGCCTTAAGGCAAAACTCTACCCAAAAAATCTCTCGAGCTTGTAAGGCAGAACTGCCAAATTTTAACTTGAATCAGGACTTAGCATTTTTACCTCCATCTAGACTTACACTTTAAAGTATATGTCTATTTCTCCTTTTTGTTAAGTCATTGTATTTTATGCTTTCATAGATCAATCATAGCATGTCTAGTGCATTGTTAAGTCTCATGTCTGTAGGTCTGCTAGAAGTGTCTACAGGAAGAATATAGGTGCCTATGAATAGGCTGTCAAAGTGTGTTTCAAAACACCTTTGGTAGTTCCTTCCTCCCTGTATCTCTACGAACCCCTAGCTAATTGTTGCAGAAGAGCTTCCCACTTTAGATGAAGTGTATGGGTGCTTCTTTTTGATGAAAAGTGTATATTCGGGCTGGGTGGGTCACACTTTTCTAGTGTATCACCTTTCCATTTTTAGGCTTAGGTTCTATTTTTAGCATCTCTCTCTCCCTTTTCATCCCCCCCTATTTCATATTATTTGTTAGTGGTAGGAGAAACCAAGGCCTAAAAGATATGTCAGAGGGAGCTAGCCCTTATCTAGAGACTCTCTGCTCCAACTTCATTGGTCCCACTAGCAAGAGGGGAGTTTCCATTATTACGTGTGGAAAGGCAAGAGCTCGGCCTCCTACCTCGAGTGAAATCCACTGTGTCAACAATTACCATAGGTAGTATAGTAACATCCAAATGTTTATCTGATATATACAATTTTCTACATGAATCTGTTACACCTAACACTTTCACAAGAAATGATAAGCACAAAGTACAACAAAACTCCATCTGATATGTTATTATTGGTAGGGACTTATTCAAAATATATTTTAAGGGATACTTACTTTGATGTTTAAAAATGGAGGAAGTTAATTTGGATATTGGATAGGTGCATGATAACTAATGCAATGGTGATTTCATCAATAAAGTGATCTCACACAAATTAATTAGACAAGGTTACTATTGGCCAACCATGGAACAAGAATGCCATTAATACACCAAGTTATGTGATAAATGTCAACACCATGGAAAGCTACACTACGCCCCTTCATAATAAATATAACCCATAGTATTTACATGGTTGTTCATGCTATGGGTTTTTTTATCTAATTGGTAAAATAAAAGTGGAATCCATAGGAGGTCATAAATTCATTGCAACTACATAATACTTTAAAAAATGGGTGGAGGTCATTCTACTACAATCCACAAAGGGAGAAGATATATGCCATTTTCTCATGAGTAACATTATTTCCTACTTTGACCTCCTAGTGGCCATTATTACAAACACTATAACTTATTTTTAGAATAAAATAGTGAAGAAATTTTGTGCTAAATATAAAATCCAACACACATTCTCTACTTTGTATTACCCACATGACAATGGTTAAGAAGAAGCAATAAAAAAGATAATCAATAGTATCCTTAGTAAAATATTAACCAAATTTAGTGATGATTATCACAATCATAATGTATATGCACATGGGCTTACCATACTAATATTCACACACTGACAGAAGCTACTCCTTATTCACTAGTATATGGCAATAAGTAGTTATCCCACTAGATTAAAAAATCCCATCCTTACAAGTATCCTTAAAATGGATCATCACAGATGATAAATATAGATAAAGACATCTCCATGAATTATAATATTTGGATAACACATGCATTTAAGCCGTAGAGCATCTCAGGGTATACCAAACACGAATCTAGTAGACCTACAATAGTCATGTTTATAGTAGGGAATTTGAAGTCAATGATCTGGTTTTAAAATAAAATAGCAAAAACATTAATGCCAAATAAGAGAATAAAATAAAAATTCAATCCAAATTATCTTGGCCCATACTTAATCATAGAAAACCATGGCCCAAAATTATGCCATCTAGATTCACTTGATGACAAGGTAATAAAAACCCCATTGGACAACATGCATCTAAGGAGATTTTACATATAAAATCAAAACTCTTTCTATATTTCTTGTATATAACTTAGATCCTAAAAATATAAAAAAATTATAATATGTCAAAAACACAAAAATATTCAAATATTTACTTAGAAAACATAAAATTATAGATTGTATACAATATCATGTTTACATTTATAATATTTTCTAAACAATACATATGCTAGTTATCTTAGTATAGTCAGTTTTATCATACATACATGTTTCACGTATTATTATCAAGTGTTTATAGATTACTTTCAAGACTTAGGTCCACTATACTGATCCAAATTTTCTACTATCTACCAACTAGAAGCATATGCATAGATACACAGGTTTTTCATTAATGCTTTCACCCATTTAGGGGCATCCTATACATAATTTCGATTACCAGGTTACATATTTCTAAAATCTACATCATAGATTTAGCATTGTTATATCTTGATATTGATCATACTACACTTATTCAAATTTCTTATTGGCTAATACTATTTTAGACTCGGTATATGTACATCTTGGATCTTATGCAAATTTGTATTACATGTTCATGCACACTTTCATTTCTATCTTTCCTAGTTTATACTTGATCGTGTATCTATGCTTCTTTTATTTGAGTGGATTTAAATATGCCACTGCTTTATGGATCTACACCACTTCTTTTCACTATATGTATGTTTTGGACATGTGCCCATGTCCTTGTGTGTGTTTTCTTGATTATGTATGTATAAATTTGAATGTGTCCTTTTATGTGGATCTAAGAAAAATTGATTGATGTTTGCATATGTGGACATTTTAACATGTCCTTGTATATCTTGCATTCTCAAATTTAGTGACATGTGCCCATGTTCCTTGTATTGTGTCCCCTTAGCTTACTTTATGTGCCTCATGTGTGTTGTGTGTATGCTTTCTTATATGCATCATGGCCATGACACTTGTCTCTTGCTTGTTACACACTCTAATTTTGGATTCCATGAGATGCATCATACATCTCCCCTTCCTACATGGGTGTCATGATGGACATCATGCCCCATATCCCTAGGTAGCTACTCAATTATTATTTAGATTTGTTATTCATATAATTTTTTATATCTATCTTGAAATCCTTTTGAATGTTAGACATAATATTCACCACACATTACAAACTTATATTCATATTATCTTACATTTTGATGTTATGTATTTAAATGATATTGTATTATTACACAAATATCATATATGTTTTAGCTGACACACATTTTGTAGAGTTTTTTATTTTGAGGATAGTTATTGCATACATTTAACAACTCCCCTCAAAAGAGGGGGAATTCATAGAGGTTTATCAAAAATATCAAGCTATCAAAATGCACTAAGAGTACAATTATTAGCATATAGGCTTAGAATATAGAAATTAGACTCAGGTAAACATAATGAGAAATAGTGACACAAAGATTAGTTAAATCTGTATAGAAATTAGAATAGTCAGACATTAGTGCCCAAAATGGGACACTAGCACCACATGGAGATATTAGCCAAGATATGGAATTATTGTCTATTAGCATTAGTTTTATAAAAATATAGATTAGACAAAAAAATATAGCAGGTACAACCTAATTTTGTATAGGTATAGTTACATATTTACCATTTTTGCTTAGTTTATCTTAGATTCATACCAGCTTGATTGGATTGGTGGCATCATATGCAACATGACCATTCCTATTTATAGTTTAGATACTCAGATACATATTATTATAACTTAATCTAGAATCTATATGCTTAGATATCAAATTTTTGGGCATGTGTGTGACATATTATTTTTATATGCTCACTTATACACCAATTAATTAGATTGAATGAAAAATTCCATGTCATTATCTATGTTGTATACATCAGACACTATGTTTTAGGTTACACACTATATTCATACCTTAATCCATATATAGTGGTTGACATTCCTAAATGGCCCATAGTCACCTAATATAACTGAATGTCCATGTAGTTGACATTTCCAGTTAGATATCTCCAATTAGACATCTCTAGTTAGACATTTCTACTTACATCATGTAGTTTTAGTTTCATATACATCTACTACACATGGGTAGACAATGACAAATTCATAGTCTACTTAAGTTCTTAATCTACCTACATGAGAGTGTTGGACACACCATCAATCTAATCCAAAATATTCATAGGTCATGATCCACCAAGTAGGGGTGGCCAATGATGGAGTCAAAACTAGATCAATCCAAGATATTCACTGATTGATCACTATATACATGCACACACATATGTTATCACCAAGTTTATGCATTGGTTCATGTATCTAGTGAGGTGTATTCATTCATTTCCTCTCTCTTATCCCTTTACTCAATTTTATCTCTTTACTATGTTTTACTTATTTACTCAATTTTGTCTATGCTTTTGATATATTTTAAGTAAGGACTGATCTATGCATATTTCACTTGTATAATATGTAATAAAGCATGCTTTAAATACACATATCCATATTCATGGGCTTCACCTATTAGGTTAGTCTAGGTATGCTTCTTTTTCCTTTATCCTAGTCATTTCACATTGTTACATTTCTAGAATGAGGGAGAAAATGTAATCACCTAAAAATGACACTTGAATTCTAAGATTGTTACATGAGACCACCTATCCCTACCTTATCCCTAGACCTATCTTAGGTCCTATTTTCACACTTATCCAACCTTTATGTGGGCCACAAGTATACCTAGACATCCCTAAAGAAATCCTAAACCCTCATTCTTACATCCTAGACCTTCATCCCTTAGGATATTCCACTTGGACACTAGATCCATAATAGAGACATTAGCACCACATGACACTAGTGTCCCAATTTTGGTTCTACTATCCTTTCCCACCTTTTTCTACAAACATATATCTTTTTAAATCTTAGACCACTTAGGGTTATCCTAAACTTATTTTAACACCTACATAAGCACTAAAATAATATATGTACATGGTTTTTATCCCTCTAACCATTAGATGGTAATAAGATGCAAATTACACATACAAACTCAAAACAAGTTGTGCACAATTAAGGTTATCAATCCCTATTCTACCCTACTTCTGCATACTACCATATACAAAATTCCTAAGCTCATTTTACTTAGATTTCTAGTCTCAAACATATTCAAAGCACTCAAGTTTACAACCACACTAGATTCACTTATGATTGCATAAACACTTAGGTGGGGTGAGCTACATTGGGTTTGATCCCTCTTCATAGTATTGATATGTAGGCAAATCTCATCATAGCAGGATGTTGAGGATGTCCAACCTACACCACTAACAAACACACTTTACTACATGTATCAATTGGATGCCATAGAAACATGGAAGATTAGGGTTTACACATAAAATCAGTCAAAATAGGTCATATATAGGCTTCCATAACTCATGTGCACAGGAACGGGCTTGACAAACCTAGACACAAGTGCACCTAAAAGCTCAGAATAATTTTGCATAGAGGACACTACTACCAAAACATGGACATGAATGACACATGGTGCTACTATCTAATTAGGGAAATAATATCCAAGATAATTTTTTATAACTAAATCCTATTTGTGACACTTAGACCAATGTTTACCTCAGTTTTTAGCCTTTGACTTAGTTTTTAGCCTCCAAATCATCCATCTCTATCATTTTTTAGCTAATTTCTCATTTACATTATTTATTACTATTTTTATAAAGGTTAAATTTAGTCAATTATGTATCAAATTAGTGGTTGTATTTATTGCATATTTCTACCCTGATTTATTATAATCATCCCTTTAACAACATAGTATTTACATTCACTAAGTCCTAAAAGGTTAAAACATCTGGCTAGATATTCTTATGGTTATATTTTCACCTCTCTCATGGTGAGGACATTGTATATTATTTTTATAATTATTTGGTAGCATCTTTATAATAAAAAAACATTTGATATATAGAGCTATCATTACTACAACATGTTTTGTACTAATTAATTGCATAAGGTATACATAAATCAGTCATTTACATTGATCTATTCATGTTATTTTTCATATT